>APFE030691120.1:4249-23303 GCA_000404065.3 Pinus taeda | reverse complement strand
GGAGGTTGCCCCCTCAAAGAGGCTAAATTCTAAGGCATTGATCTATCTTTTCTATCTTTTCTTGAGCTGGTTTCATAACATGGTCTCTTGGTTCTTCTCCTCGACTTCTTAGGAGTGATCTCAGCATGTCACATCTTCTTGTAGTCGCTAAGCGATGGATTAGTGTGGTTTCAGTGGGAGGTGACTACTGTGGAGATGATTCCATAAGAGGCCCATCTACACAGTATCTACATGTAAGACTGATAGGCATCTTGGGAAACACTGCGCATTTTTTGGGCATAGGACACTGCTGCAAGGTGGGGGTCCTGGGAGGACTATTCTATGAATTTTGTGAATGGAGGGCAGCTATACTGCTCTGCACGTTTCTGGAGAGCAGTGTTGGCTACCTGATTTCTCTGCGCATTTCTAGATAGTAGTGTTGGCTGGGGTCTCTACGGGCTGCGTGGTTTCATTAGGTAAGGGAGGAAGCTTGGTGGTTGCAAAAGCAAATTGAAAAGTTTCGAGAAGCTGAATGAGGCTAGGTTGCTTGGGAAATGGCTAAGTGTGAGATCAATGACATAAATGTAAACAGTGATAGGACTCAACTTTGATCACACACAGACACTTAGTGACACAACATAGACCATCGAGAATGCATAAGACATACTTTTCTTGATGCAACAACCTTCGTGACAAGACTGCATGAAGTGAGTGTGAAACACGTATATGTGATGACAACCACTCATGTGCACATGCTTTCCCTTGAAGAAAAAAAGCATCCCCTTTGCATGACAAACAACTACCCCTAGGACCAAAGATGACACATGTTTCATAAAGATGAGAGTATGGACAACTCTTAAGATCAAGGACGGGGGCTTGAAATCATCAGCTTACCAACAAGCGACCAAGGATGATCGATCGTAGGATCGAAGGTAGGCTCCAAAATTTTCATGTGAGCCAAAATTTTCATGGGTGGTGGTATCCGCTACAACAATTCCTCAACCATAATCATTGACTCTCTATTTTGCAATTTTACAAAAGCCTCAAGAACCCCTCACAAAAATCCCTCATTTTTCTAATCTCCAAGAGGGCATAAAATGAGAAAATGATCACATACACAAGTGATAAACATAGAACAA
The DNA here is from genome assembly GCA_000404065.3 of Pinus taeda. Taxonomy (NCBI): domain Eukaryota; kingdom Viridiplantae; phylum Streptophyta; class Pinopsida; order Pinales; family Pinaceae; genus Pinus; species Pinus taeda. The sequence continues at coordinate 22,185 of APFE030691120.1, read as the reverse complement.
AACTAAATGGACTCAACTTATTTCTCACAACCACAGCTTATGGTGCATTGGAAAATCCTTTTAGTATAAATAGTGTTAGGGGGTCTGTAGCCCCAAGATCAATCCTACAAAAGCTGTGGCCTAATCATTGTAATACATATAAAAATAAAAATTGTCATACCCCAATTTTCCCAACAAACAATATTAACCATATATTAATATGTTTAATGTGTGGCCTATCCAATATGGAACCACATTCATATTGTTATGATTTTATAGTGGCTTACATGTTATAAGAGGTTGTGTGATGTTTGTTACAAGAGGTTGCAGGGGCCAAGCTTGCAACCTCCCTTTATATGGCATCGGTTAAAATAAATTTTTAAATATAGAATGGTCTGCTTATATTCCAACGACCAATGCAAGGCCCATTGGTGGAGCCTTGTCATGTGGATCCATTGGTCACAAGGTTTAACCTCATTTGTCCACCCCTATGTCATTTTAAACCAATTCATTACACCTATATACAAAAATTGTGGGCTCAAACCTTGAGCCTTCTTGGTCATTCGAAGGTTACCACATGGAAGCCTCTGATTGTTCAACCTTTCACCACTCAATGGCCTAATCAATGCCCAATCAACAGCCATTTGTCTCCAAGTTATCCATGTCCTCATTTTTCTACCATGTGTCATCTACGTAGAATGCCACCTGTCCTTCTATGTGGTGCCACTACAATGCCTACATCATGTTGCCATGTCACTTGTATGACCTTTGTTATGTGTCACCTATACATAATTACACATTGGCTATATGGGCTAACTACATTTCCCTCATACAACATGTCACCCTGAGGCATTTCCACGTGTCACCTATGTCTATTTTTGCTTATTGCCGCAAAACTTCAAAACATGATAACTTTCTCATACGAAGTCTGTTTGAGCCCGTTCAATTTTTTTTGGAATAGTGTCAGCAAGCTCTTTGACATGGTGATATTTTCATCATGATTTGAGACTATTTAATTTTAAGGCATACGAGATCTTCTTGGATGAATCCTCCCCACTAGGAATCTTTTGGACCACTATTTCATCTCAATGCATCATATTTTTTTTGGATTCATTCCCTCAAATCCCACTCGAATATATTCTACATTTCCTTGTCATGAATTCCCCATCTTCTATCTAGAATGATAGATATTCAAGAGAAAAAATATCAATGGAGAGAACTTGGATAATCTCATATTAATCTATGACCATTTGAGGCTCATATAGTTTCAATTTCTCCACATTCACATCTAAATACATCTATATATATGGTGGTAAATCTAAGTGGACATAATTAGTGGCAATCTTCTCCAAAATAGTAAATGGGCCATATTGGATTGGCTACAGCTTTTTACCTTCCCTTGTCTCTTTAACATAACTTTTATTTGTTGATATGTATCCAAACTCAATTACCAACTTGGAAGTGATGATCCATCCTATGTTGTGTTCCTAGCCTTGTATTAGGCTTGGCTCTTCTCCAACTATTCCTACATTGTTTGATGCACCATCTAAATCTTCTAAATGAATTTTTGGGCTTTATCTTCATCTTTCTACTCATCAGAATTGGGATCTTTCCCAAAAATAAAATCCAATGGAGGCTTTGGTAGGTACCCAAAACAAGTTTTGAATGGAGAGCTTTTTGTAGAATAATCTAATGCTTATTTGTAGTCATGTTGTACATAATGCAAATTTTCATCCCAAATATTAGGATGATTACTACGGTATCCTCAGAGAAAATGCACCACAGTTTTGTTGACTACCTTTGTCTATCCATTGATATATGGATGAAAAGATGTAATTCTCTTCCACTTGGTGTTCGTCAATCTCCAGAATCTTGAACAAAATGCTCCCAGAAAGTAGAAATCCCAATCTGAAATAATAGAAGTGGGCAATCCAAAATGAACCCAATCATGTAGAAAAAATAATTATGTGTTCTATTTAGCTGTCACTTGCTTCTTACAAGGCATCAAAATACACATTTTTTTGAACCTATCCACAATTACATACAAGTAATTATGGCCTATTTTGGACATAGGAAAACCTCATATGAAATCCATAGAAATGCTTTCCCATGGATGAGAAGGTATTGGAAGAGGTGTATACAGACCCAATTTTATATTAGTGGTTTTACGAGTGGCACTCAATACACATCATTTTACATACCTAGATACGATTTCCCTCATTTGAGGCCAATAAAAAAATATTTGTAAATGAGATACAATATTTCCTACACCAAAATTCCCTAAAATAAAATAAGTATGAACTTCTCTAATTACATGCATTTTACCATCTTATGGAATACATAGTTTATTAAAATGATAGAGTAACTTACCTTGCAAATGGAAATTCTCCACTTTTAAAACTTGATTTAACCTCTCATACACATCTTTGATGTCTACATCCATAACATACTACTCAACATAACTATCAAGTGCTCAAGAATCATTATACAAGACAATAGATGCATTAATTGTAGGTCTAGATAGCATGTCGACCACTTTTTTACTTCTTATACTTGATGAAAAGAACAAATTGTTGTAGAAAACCCATCCATCTAAAATTCATTGATTGTTGTAGCTTCATCTACAACTGCAAAAATTGGGATTGTTGATGGTTTGTGTGTATTATTATTTCCTTTCCCATTAAGTAATGTTTTCATTTTTTAACACTTTGTACTAATGAATACAACTCTTTATCATATTTAGGATAATTAACAACAACTTTAGAAAAGTTCTCAAAGTGATAATATATTGGCTTACATTGTTGCATCAAAATTGCTCCCATGGAATATCCACTTGCATCAATCTCTATATCAAATAAATGATGCAAATCTAGAAATGCTAACATTGGTGTTGTGTTGGTCTTTTCTTTCAATGTATCAAAGGCTTTATGTTGCTTACCTCCCCACTGAAATACGTATTTCATGCCAATCAAAGCATGTAAAGTAGATGCAACAAATGAGAAGTTAGAAATAATTATCTCCAATACTGAACTTCTCTTAAAGATATTCTAACTTTTGTTGCTAATGTAGGCTTGGGCCAATTCACAATCACTTCAACCTTAGAGGAATCTATTTTCAATTCACCACCCACTATGATGTAACCTAAGTACACTAATGATGCTTTGCAAAATTCACACTTCAACAATTTCACATATAAGTTCTCCTTTTTCAAATTATCAAATACTTGTTTGACATGCTCGGCATGTTCATCCCAAGTTCTGCTAAATAAACGAAAATCACTTAAGTATACAATCACAAAGTCATCAATGAATTGTCAAAAAATGGAATTCATGGCACACATAAAAGTTGTCAGGGTGTTGCATGTTGAAGAATGTAACTAATGTTGGTCTTCATAATTATATTTGAGTCATGATATAATGTATTTGTCAAAAGAAAGGAAAGAAATTTTATTATTAAATAAATTGACTTATTAAAGCATGGGTTTCATTCTTGGGTCAATTGATTTTAGGTCAAAGTCTCCATTGCAAGCTTATAGGCTTTATGTCAAGTGCCCTTGTCATATCATATTGTAAAAAACCCTTATTGGGAATTATTTTTCAAGAAAGAAATTTGTTTTAATGTAAAATATGTCAATTAGGACTCCTTCACCAAGTCAGCCTAAAATTAGACAAGTCAACATAACTGAGGGGCAGAATCACCTATATAAAGGAAATAACTTGTCCTCATTTGGAGGATCAACTTATCAAGTTCGATTTGCAACTTCTAGGAAAGAAAAAAGTGATAAATTCAAGGGAAAAGTCTATCTAAGAAGAAAGAGGTCATTATCTTGCAAAAGAAACATAAATTTATATTTAAAATAAGATGGTTTTTGGTCCATGGTATTTTGTAGATCTGGTTAAGGTAACTACGGTTATGTTTTAATCCAGGGTTAATGGATTGGGGTTTATGGATCCTTCGGCATGTATATATATGTTGCAACATTCAAAGGAACATAATGAGAAATCAATCTAGTAGTCTCGGTTTTGGGATCCAGGGGAAAATATCTATGTATATTTGTTTTATGTGTTATTATCTTGTTATTGTTTATTTTATGTTTTCAGAATTCATATGCAGGTAATTTCTATACGGGGTTAAAACCTGCATTTGGTATCAGAGTTAGTTTGGCTTCAAGGGGACACCTTTGTTGTTGAGGGGTTTTTCTCAGGCCTATGGTAGACCTTGTTTAGTGGGAGATATGTGAGATCGTTTCTTGTGGTGAAAGAAGATGACGAGCAATGGAAAGATAGAGATCGAGAAATTTAATGGTCAGAGTTTTGAGTTGTGTAAACTCAAGATGGAGGATCTTCTAGTGGATAAAGATCAATGGATCATGGTAGATCCAGGTACTAAACCAATGAGAGTGTCCAATGAAGAATGGAAGAAGTTGGATTGGAAGGAAAAAAGAAAAATATGATTATGTGTCTCAGATTTAATATTGTTGAATGTATCAGGGGAAGCTACAGTGAAGGATTTGTGGGAAAAGTTGGGGACTTTGTACCAATCTAAGTCTCTGGTGAATAAACCATTCCTACAGAAAAATATGTATAACCTGAGGATGAAAGATGGAGACTCAGTGACAGAGCATCTGAACACATTTAATATTGTGGTATGCTAGTTATTATCTATTGATATCAAAATTTTAGATGAAGATAAGTGCATCAATTTTTTGTGTTCTCTACCAGATTTGTGGGATAGTCTGGTTGTTGCGATAGGTACCAATGCAACTGCCTTGCAATTTGATGAAAGAGTCTCATCCTTGCTAACGAAGGAGATGAGACAAAAAAATATGGAGAGTCAGAATGGTGATGCCTTGTTTGTACAAGGACGATCCCAGAATAGAAACAAAAATAAGTCCTTGAGTGGGAGATCTAAATCTAAATCTCTAGGAAAGCCTATAAAGGTGTGCTGGAAATGTGGAAAGGAGGGGCACTACAAAAGGGACTGTAAATATAAAGCTCCTGAGAAAGGAAATGGATCTGATGATGCTCCTTCTGCAGACGCGAAAACCACCTCAGATGAAGGTGGGGATGTGTACTCGGATTCTTCCTCGAGCACACATGTAGATCATGAGGCATGGTTGATTGACTCAAGTGCATCCTTTCACTTCACTCCCCATAGAGAGTAGTTTTGCGAGTATGAGAAATATGATGGTGGCGACGTCTTCTTATGGGATGAAAAGAAGGCTAGAATCATTGGTCATAAAAAAGTCAAGTTGAAGTTGCAAGGTGGAAGGATTAGAACACTTCCGGGTGTTCTGCATATTCATGCATTAGCTAGAAATCTAATTTTTGTAAGAAAGTTGGATGATGCAGGTGTAAAAACAGTGTTTGAGAAAGCTACCTGCAAGATGGTTTGGAGAGCACTAGTATTGATGCGGGGAGTTTAGATTGGAACTCTGTATAAGCTGAAAGGTAGCACTATTATTGATGGGTGCAACAATTCTATGGTTCCTGAAGGTGGAGAAAAAAATCTAGTGGTCTCTGGAGAAAACACCATGCAATGGCATCAAAGGCTTGGACATATTGGAGAGAAGGGCCTTTGAATACTTCATGATAAATGTATGGTAAAATTTGTGTCTAATAGCTCTCTGGATTTTAATTCTTGTGAAAATTTTATATATGGGAAGCAGAATTGGGTGAGTTTCCCCTCTAGTGGTAAGAGGGCGAAACATATATTAGAGCTTGTGCACAGTGATGTGTTTGGACTTGTGTTAGTTTCATCACTGGGTAAGTTTGTGTACTATGTATCATTTATAGATGACTTCTCAAGGAATACATGGATATATTTCCTCAAGAAGAAATATGAATTGTTTGACAAGTTTAAAGAATTTAAGGCTCTGGTGGAAAACCAAATAGAAAAGAAAATAAAGGTGTTGAGGAAAAATAATGGTGGAGAGTTTTGAAAGAAGGAATTTGAAGAGTCCTGTAAGAAGTGTGGTATAGCACGACAAAATACTACTCGATACACACATGAGAAAAATGGATTTACAGAAAGAATGAACAAGACATTGATGGAAAGGGAAAGAAGCATGCTTAGTGGTGTCAAGTTAGGATAGGAATTATGGGCAGAGGTGGTGGAGACTACATGTTACTTGGTCAACAAATCACCTTCATCAACGTTGGAGGATAAGACTCCACAAGAGGTATGGACTGGTAAGAAACCTTCTCTTTCATATTTGAGGGTATTTGGATCTGATGCATATGTACATGTTCCAAAGGAGAAAAGAACAAAGTTGGATAGTAAATCTAAAAAGTGCATCTTTATTGGGTATAAGGATGGTTTAAAAGGTTATAAGCTTTGGAAACTAGTAACAAGGAAGGTTGTATACAACCGAGATGTGGCATTTAGAGAGGTGAAAGATGTTATTAAACATGAAGTCCTACCAAAGGAACTTGAAAAGATAGAGTTTGAGCTAAAGGGGGAAGAATCAAACTCTATAGCAGAAGAGGAATCAGAAGATGAAGAGCAACAAACTCCAGTTGTGATAAGATTAGTTCAAGAAAGAAGGCAGATGGAGAGGTATAATCCATCTGCTTTCTATTCAAATTTTTCTTTATCTATTATTAATGATGATCCCAGAACTATGAAAGAAGCAGTAGATTCAGAGAATGGAAAACTCTGGAAAGAGGCCATGGTTGATGAAATGGCAACATTGCACAAAAATGAGGCTTGGGATATGGTGGAGTTTCAAGCTAGAAGGTAACCCATTGGCAGCAAATGGGTGTTTAAGAAGAAGATTAATGTAGAAGAAAAGGTGGATAAATGCAAAGCTCAGTTGATAGCAAAAGGTTATTCCCAGGTGCTGGAAGTTGATTTTGGTGATATTTTTCCTCATGTTGCTAAGGTAGCTTATATTAGATTACTTTTATTTGTTGTTGTTGATTTTTATTTTGAGGTAGAACAGATGGATTTGAAGACAACATTTCTTCACAGGGATCCAAAAGAAGAGATCTACATGAAGCAACCTGAAGGATTTGCAGTGAAGGGTAAGAAATAACTGGTATGCAAGTTAAAAATGTCTCTGTATGGGTTAAAATAGTCACCAAGGATGTGGTATCAAAAATTTGATACATTTATATGGGGACTTGGCTTCACCAGAAGCAAAGTAGATCATTGTGTTTATTTTAAATTAATTGGTGACTATGTTATTTATCTAGTCTTGTACGTGGGTGATATGTTGCTGGTTGAAAATGACAAAGAACTATCTAGGATTTGAAGAGCCAATAGTCCTCCAAATTCGACATGAAAGATCTTGGTGTTGCAAACTATATTTTGGGCATGGAAATTAAATGAGATCAAGAAAAAAGGAAGCTCTGGTTAAACTAGAGGAAGTATGTCGAAACAATATTGCAGAGGTTTAATATGCAGGATAGTAAACCGGTGAAGGTTCCTATTCCTGTAGGTGTACAGTTATCTGTTGAACAGTGTCCCAAGACATAAGAAGAGGAAGAGGACATGTCCCATGTTAGATATGCAAGTGCAGTCGATAGTTTGATGTATGCAATGCCCTGTACTAGGCCAGACATTGCACATGCAGTGGGAGTATTGAGCAGGTTTATGTCAAAACCAGGGAAGGAGCATTGGATAGTAGTGAAGTGGGTTTTTAGGTATTTTGGTGGCACTAGTGATTATGGTTTGTGCTACTAAGGAAGACCAAGATTGGACAAAGTTTTGGACATCTGTGACTTTGTTGATGTAAACTGGGCTGGAGATCTGGATCAGATAAGATCTACAAGTGGGTATGTGTTTAACCTATTTGGAGGTGGAGTCACTTAGATGAGTAAGAGACAACCTGTAGTGTCACTATCAACTATAGAGGTAGAATACATGGTAGCCACTCATGTAAGAAAGAAATCAGTTCAGTTGCAGATATTGTGTTCAAGTATGGGGTTAGTACAACGAGATATAAGGATGGACTATGACAACGAAAGTGAAATTTTCTTGGCAAAGAACCCCACTTATCATTCAAATACAAAGCACATTGACGTTCAGTATCACTTTCTGAGGGACATGGTAGAAGTCAAAAAGGTGTTGCTGGTAAAGGTGGACACTTTGAAGAATAATGTCGATGCATTGATAAAATCTGTGAGCTCTGAGAAGTTCTCTTGGTGTAGAGAAACAATGGGTGTTGCAGGGTTGGATCAATGAATAATCTCTCCTATGGCCCCCTATGGAAAGAAAAAAACAAGTGGGAGAATGTTGGGCTGTGTTATATTCTTTCCATGACTAGCCCCAATATATTAGGCGGGCAAACCTACCTATGATTTTGTGCATGGATTTTTCACATGGTTTTGGGCGCGATAGTTTTTTATCCATGGTGTTTTGTAGATCCTGTCAAGGGAACTACATTATGTTCTAATCTAGGGTTAATGGGTTGAGGTTTATGGATGCTTCGGAATGTATATATATGTATTGTAACATTGAAATGAACATAATGAAAAATCAATCTGCTAGTCCTAGTTTTGGGATCCAGGGGAAAATCTTTGTGTATATTTGTTTTATGTGTTATAATCTTGCCATTGTTTATTTTCTATTTCTAGAATTTGTATGCAGGTAATTTTTATACGGATTTAAAACCTACACTTATCCACACGTGTGATGTTTTGGAGTGTTTTAGGGGGGCAAAATTCTGCAGAATCTGGGAGGCCAAAAGTATGAAGTTGGGCCAAAATTTCGATGAAGTTGGGGTTAAAATTTCTGGTTTGATGTTGGAATTTATCTTATTGGAAGGTTGACTTGGTGGAGGAGGAAGGTATTTGGTCAAATTTCTTGGTCTATCTTATTTTGAATCTACTGAAGGAAGCATGTTTTACTAGGTTTTCCCCTATAGAGGGGTTTTATCCCTGGCTAAGTGCCTACATCTAGTGCCTTTGATCTTCATGTCTTTAATTTTGGTAATTGCTTGATGAAACAAAGGTAGAAGAAGAATATAAGAAAATTAATAAGAACTCAAAGATCTCACAAGTAATTATCAACAAAAGAAAATATTTCTGCCTTTCTAATTTTCTAACATGGTATCAGAGCTAAGGTGAAAGGAGGAAGAAAAAGATAGCATGAAGATCTATTGAAAGGATAATAAGGAGTTTCAAGGTTATAAATATAGCATATCAACATGATAAACTCAATAAAGGTAGAGAACAAACTAGAAGGAGCCTCCAACTATAGGGCATGGAAAAAGAGGATAGATCTTATCCTCGAAAATCACAAAGTATTGAATATTGTTCAAGGGAAAGTCAAGAAGCCTATAGGTGAAGCAAAGAAAGAGAATTTTAGAGAATTTGAAATTGTATCCATGAAACTAATAGTGGATGGAGTTAATGAAAACGTAATTCCATGCATATCCAACATAGATTCCACTCAATAAATGTATGAATCTCTCTCTAAATTATTCACCATCAAGAACATTGGTCAAATAGAAAGCCTAGAGAATGAATTAAGAACTATTAAGATGAATAAATATGATATTATATCATCCTAATTTATAAGGATATCTGGAATCAGAGATGAAACCCAAGAAATAGATGAAATTGTACTAGAAAAAAGAGCTTTTAATTACTGCTCTTCTAGGACTACCAAAATCTTGGAGTGCTTTGGATCAGTAATTAACAGTTGGAGGGATACTCCAATATTTGAACAAATGTGGAATAAAATACCTCTAATACATATTCTTCTCATCATAATAAAAATGGAACCTTCAAGAAGTTCAAAGGACCAAAGAAGAAAGTTGACCTATCCAAAATTGGATGTTACAACTTTCATGAGATTGGTCATTACAAGAATCAATGTCCTGAGAATCCAAGGAATAAAAATGGATATAGGGAACAAACAAATATTATTGATGAAACTCCACCAAAGAAGAATAAGACTGATTTTCATAAGTTATAGGTATCCCTCAAGATTGGATTAAGAGAGAGCCCTCGCCATTTTACCAAAGATAAGTATCTTATTCTTTGTCTCCTCTTTTATGTTTGTTTTCACTCTCATACCAAGATTTTTTTGTATTATATACTAATAACATTTTTCTTTATATTTTCCTTGGTTAGGAAAGCTTGTCGGATGCTCAAAATTTATGGAGGTGACTTCAAAGGATAGACTTGAAGCATGGAAGAAGTTTTGTTACAAATGAAGCCCTTCAAAAATTGATGTCCTACAAGGTTTGTTAAGGAGAAACTCAAGGTATGTCTTAGGCTATAATATTTGTTATAAATTTGTCTTCATGTAAAAGGCATGATCATTCTTCTTTTGAAATTTTCTTTGCATTACTGACATCGTTATGTCTAGGATTTTGAATCACAAAGATTCTTGTTAGGGTGATTCATCATTAGATTGAATCTACCCTCATGATATTATTTTATCATTCTTGTGTAACCCTAACCTTTAGGGTTCACTATAAAACCCTAGATTATTTTTGTTAAGGGTATGTCAATATTAATTATGAAACCCTAGTCTACTTAGGGTTGATGATCAAATCTAGAATTCCTATTCTTTTGATGTTTAGGTTTTTGGTATTATTATGATAGAAACCCTAGCTCTTTATGGTTTGTTGTTAATTTATAAGTTATGTATTGAAACCCTAGATCTTTAGGGTTTCGTGAATTATGGTTTGTGAACAAAACCCTTGTAAGTAAGATTATAAGAATGAAGCCCTAGATGTATGTTCATATGTTTGATCGAAACCCTAGCCCAGTGAAAATTGTTGTATATCTAACTTTGATGTATTGATGTTTGTATTGATAAGAAATTTTAGTGCATGAGATCCTATATATGTATATGTGAGTATGTTAACTTAATTGTTAATGCTCATGTCTTAGTTTGTGAAATCTAGGGCTTGTAATAAAGTCGTAGTAGAAAAATAATAGTCTAGGATATGATGATATTTTTTTCGATATAATTTAGCCTTGATGATAAAATATAGGGTTTGCTACAAACCCTAGTAGAAGTTTCATAGATAAAATCATATTGTTCAAACCTTATATGTATAGTAGAATTTTCATTTGATTGAATTGTTGATATGTAAGGCCTTTGTGTCTCAATGATAGAGTCTAGGTTTTATGTAAAACCAAAGCAAGAAATTGAAGTTTAGTATGTAAAAGATGTGTCTCTTTTAGATTATGAACCTAACTAGGCTTAGGTATTTGGTATCTAGAGTTTGAATGTTTCCATTATAGTAATATTATTTAGCTAACTTCATGCTTTTTGTATATTTGTACTTTGTTGTACTTGCTATTAAGGTTTTGCAAGTACATGATCTTCAATATGCTAAAGATGTTTGTAATTAAAGATAAGAAAGATAAAGCAAGCTATAATAATGATGATGATCAAGATAACCTTGATGCCATAAGAAAGAATGAAGGATTGAAAGGTTGAAGAAGGAAGTTATTGATATCCCCAAGTTGAGAAGAAGCATGGATAGAAAGGGTACATCTCCCCATTTGAGAGGGAGGGCATAGTGAATATCTTGAAGAGAGAATGAAACTGAATATTGAGTAAAAGTATTACAAATGGATTTTAAAAGTTGTAAGTTTTTGTTTAGTGCTTCTAAAGAAATAAAAGAAGAAAAGTTTTCAGCAATATGTATATGGATAACTTGATGATGGTATAAGTGGCCTCGAAGGTTTGTGTTTACTTCTATACATATATTTAAAAGTTTATTACTAATTGGGGTTGTGTTTGTACAAGTAAATATCTCCATAAGAAGGTTGAACACTTTGGAAGAATTCTTGGACAAATGGATATATCTGCTTTAGTTTATAGGAGAGATGAAGCATCTAATGGCAAGGTGGTTGGGAGGAAATTTGGCTAGACTGTGTGTTTATGTCTAGATCTTGAAGAGGGAGGGTGGTGTTGGTCATGGAGCCTTGACCTAGGATACACACATAGATCCCTGAGTTGTTGGTAGAGATTAAAATCTTGATGGTACCTAGACTAGCTAAATCTTGAGTCCCCTTAGTTCCACCCAGATATAATACTTGGTCAAGTTTCTAGTTCATAGTACTGAGTGTGATAGAACTCTTCGTAGTTCATGTTGAGAGCTTCCATGTACCTCTATATATATGTAATTATGAATACCTCCTTATTTAAGAGGAAGGGTTGAAGAATGTAACTAATTTCAATCTTCATAATTATATCTGAGTCATGATATAATGTATTTTCCAAAAGAAAGAAAAATAAATTTTATTATTAAAGAAATTGACTTATTAAAGCATAGGTTTCATGCATGGTTAAATTGTTTTTAGGTCAAAGACTCCACTGCAGGCTTATAAGGTTTATGTCAAGTGTCCTTGTCCATATAATATTGTAACAAACCCTTCTTAGTATTTATTTGTCAAGAAATAAATTTGTTTTAATGTAAAATAAGTCAATTAGGACTCCTTCACCAAGTCAACATCAAACTAGACAAGTCAACATAACTGAGGGGCAGAATCACCTATATAAAGGCAGGAACTCAACCTCATTTGAAGAATCGACTTATCAAGTTCGATCTGCAACTTCTGGGCAAGAAAAAGGTGTGAAATTCAAGGGACAAAAAGGAAAAGTCTAGCGAAGAAGAAGGAGGTCATTATCTTGCAAAGAAACTAAAATTTCTCTCTCCTATCCCACACGTACGAAGTTCTAGAGTGTTGAAGAGGGCTGAAATTCTGTAGAAGCTGGGAGGCCAGAAATCTGAAGCTAGGCCGAAATTCTAGTGAATTTGGGGTCAACATTTTTTGGTTGATGTTGGGTTGTAGCAATTGAACAAGAAGAGACTATTGAATGTTCTTGTATCTTATTGAAATGTTGACTTGGTCAAGGAGGGAGGTATTTGGTCTAAGGTCTTGGTCTACCTCATTTTGAATGTATTGAAGGAAGATTTTTTCACTGGGTTATTCCCTATAGAGGAGTTTTAGCTCTGGATGAGTTCCTACATCTAGTGTCTTTGATCTTCATGTCTTTGCTTTTGGTAGTTGCTTGATGGAACAAATATATAAGAAGAATATAAGAAAATTAATAAGAACTTAAATATCTCACAAGTAATTATAAACAATCCTAATTATATAATCACAAAGTTATCAATGAATCATCAAAGAATGTAATTCATCACACACATAAAAGTTTTCATGGTGTTGCAAAGCCGAAAAGGCATCATTAACTATTCAAACAAACCTACTTTGTTTTGAAAGTGGTTTTCCAAACATCACCTTTTGCAATTATAAACCTAATGATAACCACTTCATAAGTCTAAATTAGTAAAGTAAACTACATCTTTTAACTAAGAAAAAAAATCATTGATACAAGGAAGAGGGTATCAATTATTTATCTTGAGCTTATTTAACACATGAAATTCAATGCACATTCTCCATGTACCATTCTTTTTTGGCACCATCATAATAGGATATCCACATGGAGAGGAACTAAACCTTATGACTCCCTTTTCAAGCAATTCTTTAACTTTGTTTTTTATCTCATCGTTCTCATAGACATCGTGTACATACCAACATTGGGAAGAGGGACACTTTCTTGAAAATGAATCTCATGTTAAATCTCCATGTTAGGAGAAAATCCTTAAAGTTTCCAAAAAATATCATCATACTTAGAAATGGGTTTAATTCACTAATCCTTATGAGAAGGATCACAACCCTTAAAAGCATTATATTGTTTGACATATCTTTCTTTCACAACTAGAAGTACACAATTCTTGCTAGCATTTATGATCCTCTTCAATTTCCCTAAACTAACGAGTGATAAGTTAGTCTTCATGATTTGTGCTCTTACAATATACTCAACCCCATATTTAGAGAGGTGTTGTTTGTTCTCTTCCCTAAATAATATGGCTTTCCTATCATACAAATAAGGTCTTCCCAATACAATTCTCAAAATATCAATAGGAACCACGTCTAATTCTATGGAGAAATCTAGGGCATTAAGGTTAGGTGATTTATCTACTAATGATAACTAATTGTGAATGATTTTTACTTCAATAAATTAGGATCTTCTCTTTAGTTAGATTATTATAGTTTTCTTCTTCATCAAATTGTTACCAAAGCACAAACAATAAAGATACAAGAGACACATAATGTAGGCTATTAGCCAGGGCCAAAACCTCTCCCACTTGAGATGAAAGCCCAAATGAATTCTTCTTCTTATAGAGACTTGACGAATACCAAGACAAATATCCTTGACCTATTTGACCTCTCCAAGATTAATACATCAGGCTTCCTTGATGAGTTTCTTCTTCCTTGAGTCAGCGATAGTCAAACTCCTTGATTCTTCCTCCTTCTCAGATATCATTCAGAATTTTGGTCCCTTGATTCAGGTCTGCAACTTCCATCCCTAATTTAGAAACCCTACTTGGGATATGTGAGAGAGAGACACCTTATTTCCCTTCACTTTTATATGGAGTCCTTCTCTCCTTCAACTCAACTTGAGAAACACTTTTTTTTCTCCCAAAACTTCCTCCTTACTATGACTGTAGTATCTCAGCCTCTTTTCTGCAATGGAAAAGTATGAAATATCACACATGTGGAAGAGTTTAGCCCAAAAAATATCCAAAAGAACTCGGTTATCTTCCTTTCTCCTTTGCTTGATTATTAGCCTTCCTTTTTGATTTTTTCACACTTCTTATTGCGGACTTGCTTGACTGAATTTCCTGTTGTCAAATGGAGGTTGTGTTTCCCTATTTATAGTGGTTTCCTCATGTAAATAAGTTGAATTCTCCTTACTTATAGTCCAACATGGCATTTGGTGTAGCGTCATTATTTCATTTAAGGACGAATTGGTGGAGGTGCTTGAGCTTGATTTTGGAGGGTCTCTTTGACTCTTTCGATGACTCAAATATATTTGTAACATGCCCAAGAGGGGTCTTCCATACATGACATTGGCTCAACAGAATTTTATGACTTGATGACATGACCTAAAGGTTCACAATGGGAACCTTAACTAAAATAAAATTTCTTGATCATGAAACCCATGATTCAAGCATTACAAAAAAAAAAAAATCTTCTTTACATGAATTACATAAAATCACAATTACAAATGCCATTATGAAGACCAAACCTAGTTACACTTTTAAACACTCCCCCTTAACAAGGGAGGTATTCATAATACATACAAGATACTTGGACATTCTCAATCTAAATAATTCTCATAAGAAGAGTTGGATTGGTAATCCATATGTATAGCATCATATCAACCAACATTGTCACATAACAAGGCCTTGGCTAATATCTCTATCTCTCCACAAGATTTGAGCTCGATGCTGGCAAGACCAATGATGTATAGATGCCCTCATCATTGTCTCTCTCAGAACATACCCCACCCAAGTTCTCAGGTTATGTTCCACTAGGACTATTATTATCTTAGATTCCCATTCCTCAAATAGTATTGGTCTCTACGACTACTCTTATCTTGAATTCCCCAACTCATCCTCAAAGAGTATCGAATACCAGATTTTTACCCAAACCTCCATTTTGTCTTCCCAAGTGAAGACTAGAATGATGTGTCTATCTCTCCCTCTCAACATAGGGAGGACATTCGTATTCCAATGAAATAATGTACTCATTCCTACTGAAGGAATGTTCCTAAGCTACTTCTTGGCTTAGGAATCTTCTTTCAAGTTTATAATAGGTTAGAAACTTGTTTCCAGGATCCCTATTGATTAGGGACCTATAGCAGCTCTCTAGATGGAGATGATGGGACAACTAGCTACTTGAAGAACTCCTCCTCACGATATCATGAACTTGTTTTCTTTATTCAAGAGTCTTCCTGATTTGGGACTTCTTCATAGGGTACAAACCATCCATCACTTTCATCCATAAGTCAATCATGTCATTATTCATTTCATCATAAAATGATCCATCATTTCATATATGGCCTTCCTTCATGACATGATGCCTTCTTCATGTCATGTTTCCTTAAGGATATTTCATCCTACTACATGGGCTATTGGCATTATGATACAAGTGTTGTCCTTGATGGAAACTCACTCACATGTTATTTCCGTTTTTTATGAAAGGCAACCCACAGTGTAACAGGTCCATTCAGATGTAACAAGGCATTGGTACCAAAGAACATGAAGATGGAACTAAATTCTACTAATCATAATGAAGAATTTGAAGATAAAGGATGGTGAAAATAATTTTAAGATGTATACGCAGGTCCACTTAGTCCAAACAATGTATACTCATTAGTTCACAGAACAAAAAGAGCGCATACATATACACACACTTTCAGAAGAAGAAAAGTGCGTATATGTTGGAAAATCAAGGAAATTCAAGAGGAGACAATACCAGGGGTCAATACCATGGTATTAGCCCACAATATTGAGCGGAGTAATGACTATTTGATCCTGTCCAAGAATACCATGGGTCCTAAGTGGTTTTGGTCCAAGGTATTGAGGAAGGCTTAAAACTATATAAGGAGGGGATATCATAAGGCCAGGGTGTGCAAGTGAAAGGGTTTCTCAGGAATACTTCTATCTGAAGTATATTTTATGTTGCAGGGGCTATGTTTGTCATTTGCTTTGAAATATTTTGTGCACATTGAATTCAATGTTGGATCAAGATCATGAGACCTGAAATGACTTATCATTGAATGATCTGATATTGGTTGGGCTAGATCTGATTATGTACACCTGTTTTATTCTTTAAATGTCATGATCTGGGTTTGTCTGAAGTCTGGAATAGAAGCTAATTTATGAGTTAATATTTACATATCTATACGCTGGTTTGTCTCGGTAAAAGCACGTGTACATGTAGGTTCTACTCTTCAAAGTAGCGTATACAAAGGAAAAGCCTATTCTTCATATCTAATTGATCTATCTAATTAGTTTTCTTGTTTTGTTGATGTCTGTCAATGAGGTCTTCTTAGATATAAATGCAAAGTTGAATGCATAAGGAGTTTGGTATCTAATTGATTGATTGTATAAGTGATAAGGGTGATCTCTGCTACTATCTGTGTAAAGCTCTGTAAATTGACAGTAAATTTTCAAGTATATTACTGGTTGGTACATACTTGATTTAGAAGTTTTATGATTTAGTAGTTTTGAAGGTATACACAGGTTTGATTAAAGGAAGTAGCGTATACACACAAGTTGGGTCCAGTAAAGTAGCGTATACATTCTAATGCATGATTTTTTGAGGTTGCAACTAATTCTTAATGATGATGCAGGTTTCTGGGTTCTGCTTTTTTTTCTCATGACTATGTTCTGGTGACAGTGTTCTGAATGTTCAGATTGATTGATTGTCATTTGCTTCAGTGATGATGGGTTTTCAGTGATTGGTTGTATTAGAGTGGTGATTGATTTTGAGCTTCAATTTTGTTGATGGGTCTAGTATGAAAATTTGATGAAACGAGGCCTTCATGTGTATTGTTATGTGCCAAGAGCATCCAGTCTGAAAATTTATGAAACGTGGTCCCTGGAAGAAAAGAGGAGGTCGTAGACTTTTGTAGGTCAGCGCCTACATACTAGTAAACACAATGGCTAGTACAAGAGCTAAGGGGTTTGCAATTCCCTTCCAGTAGAAGCTATAAAATGAGAGAAGGTTGTAGCCTTCTACAAGTGGGTGCCTGTGTACTGGTATGAACCTGCACTAGTGCAAGATTGTAAACAGATTTTCTTATTATTAAAAGAAGACAAAGACGATAACAACAGGTGGTTTTTCCCCACATTAGGTTTCCACCTTAAATCTTGGTGTTCATGTGTGTTGTTTATGTGTGATGGTTTATTCCAGTTTTATTGCACTATTTAATAAGTTACTAATGCACTGATAAAATATCAACACATGATAAATTGACTTAATCATAAGTTCTATGGGTGTACGTTGGTTTCTATAATCACAGTAGCATGTACATGCTAGTTCACTTCACATAAGTAGCATATATAAATCTGTTTGTGAAATGAAAAATTATTGAACTGATAATACTGATTCACTCCCCCCCCC
>APFE030691119.1:544712-575055 GCA_000404065.3 Pinus taeda | reverse complement strand
ATTCGCCAAAAAATTATATATACATATCATATTATTGATAAAATCGCCTTCCATTTTTCCTATATACCATGGAGATTTGCCCATTTATTATACATGTAAATTTAGGGGGGGTTCTTAAAAATTTCCCTGGATAACTGCATGCATGCTTGCACAAGAAGGTGGAACACACTATCCCACAGTCTGAAAATGAGAGAATACCACACCCCAACAAGGATGAGGGAAGCCTTGGCAAGAGTACCCCTCTATAAGCAGTCAATGCAAACTCTACAGGCCAGTTGGATCGGCGTAAAGTACAATCCTCCCTTGCTTTTAGGACTGCTAGAAGGAGTCAAAGAAGAAGAGGAACATAGGCAATGGGAGGAAATAGAAAGAAAAGAAGGATTTCATGACAAGGAAGAAGACATCACCTCGGAAGCCTAGGATGTGAGAGAGGCGGTCAAAGAAATCAAGGATGATGAGCTAGATTAGTTGCTCAGAGGATGAGAAATCCATTTAGCAGGGGGGTGATGATGAGCCCCAAAATTGGGTAAATTATTGGGCTCATTTTGCCTAATTGTTCTTTATCAATCCACCATTTTTCATAGTTCATGCATGTTTTTGAGTATATTTATGCTAATTGAATGAATGAGGATAGTCACTTTACCAAGAAGGCTAACATGTGGTTATTGCAGATTTTTGGACAACTTTTGGACCAAGGCCAAGAATTTATGAGCCAGATGACAGCCAAGAACGTGGGAACAAGGGTGAGGATTCATAGGAAGGGTATCTCCTACACTAAATGGCCCTTTCCTCGAACTCTCCACCCTTAGCTCGGAGTTCAGCAGGCCAACGAAAACGATTCCCAAGGGCAGCCGAGCAGTTTTGTGAAAAGTGACTGTTTACTGGCAGTTTGAGCAGTCGAGCCCTTGAGTCAAGGAGGGTTGTTGGGGGACCTCGTAGTGTATAATAAAGAAGGCTTCCAACCTTCGTAGGTTACTTTTGGAACATTTTGTATTGTGCACTCTTGTGCTGCTCTGTTTTTGCTCATTTGTGGAGATTTTGTTGTAGACATTTCTGTGACATGGTTATTTTCTGAATAATGGAGATCAGTTGCATTTTGCTTCAGTTCTGAGCTTCTTTTTAGGAGCCTGTAGCTCTTGGGGTTGGGCCCAACCCAAGTGCCAGGATCTCCTCTGTGTACTGTTATATGGTTTTTGCTGCTTTTAATTAATTTATGCTAGTAGGTTACAATCTTGTTTGGTCATTAGTTCATTTTTGCTGATAGAAATAGTTGCTCATGTTTTAAGTTGATTTAATAGGTTGGTAATAGAAAAGATATTCAAAAAGGGCTACCAAGCAACCCCTGATCTCACCTCTCCCTTCTTGGGACCATGAGCTAAGACCAAGGTGTTCTTGCTGCCATAAAAACACTGTCTTGCTTCTTCATGCAATTTCTAGTGTTAGATTCTTAGTTGCAAAAGTTGGTTCCAGTTGTGATTACATGCTCAGATCCATTCTTCTTTGGTTTCCATAGTTTATTTACGTGATTTTTTGCCAATAAACTGTTGTGCGTCATGCTTATGGTTTCTAGGTCAAATTAGGTTAAAGTAGTTAGATCTTTGGTTTGCATAGTCTTTGTTTGATCAATTTTGGGAAATAACATGCAGAGTACCTATGATACCTCCTCATCTATCCTTACCCCATCCATGCAACCTACTTCATCCTAGAACTCAGATTATTGCCTCTCGTTTGCCACGTTTTCTCACTTTGCCGTAGTTCCTACATTCGCGCGCAACATTGCTTCTCCTATCTTCAAACTAGCCCAATCGCCTTAGCCACTCTCCATCCTCAATCACGAAGACCTAGACCTCCTCACACACTTATCTCACCTCCATACCCACTTCTTCACCTTTCTGCCACCATCAACCCTTCAAAATTCCCTTTCGGAACATCCTGTAGAACCCCTCCAGACTTCCTGTAGAAGCTCACGAAAGAGGTTTCTTGAGATCCGATCACTTTGAAACTCTCTGGAAGGGTGTTAAGGACCCCTTGGGCCCTCTTCTCACCTTCCTAACCTCCTGCAAGCATTTCCTTTCACCAATCAACCTCTGCACAGAACAAATAGTTAAAGCACATGCATAATAATTCTGACAACTTACTCAAAAATACAGAAAGATGTTTTTTTCCAGATTTTACCATAGAAGTAGCTTAGTCACATGTATTTCACCTTCCTAGAAGTCAGTGGCATCCATTTCCATTGCTTTCATTGCTTTTCTTGCACCGGTAGGGTTAGTTGGTAAAACTAGGGTTTGCATTTCCTTTCAGCTTCTTAGTTTCTTTCTGCAAGTAGATTAGCTTCCTTTGAGTTAGCTTTCATCCATCAGTTAAAAGCTTCTTCTAAGAGCTCATAGAAGTTGGCTTAAGCTCCTAGCAGACTTGTGCCAGCTGATCAAGTGATAGCCGCGGCAAGAGCTAGTACTTGTGCATATGGAACCGTCGCTTCCAAGTTTGTTACGAACTACCAGGTTGATACAAGTAAAGAAGGGAGTCCCAGGAGTTGCAACATTATTGCTGCAATATTAGAGCCCACCAGTACCCCAGAAGGAAGTTACACAGAGAATGTGTGTTGATTTTTGTGCGCTAAAAAAATGACAGTAAAGAATCAATACCCTCTTCCTCGTATCGATTATTTGTTAGATTATTTAAAAGATGCAGTTTAATTTACTAAGTTAGACTTACAAAGTAGTTATCATCGTATTGAAATCGCATAAGGTGATGTTTGGAAAACTACTTTCAAAATAAAGTAGGGTTGTTTGAATCGTTAGTTGTGCCTTTTGGGATTTGCAACGTTCCCGCAACTTTTATGTATGTTATGAATGACGTTTTTCTACCCTTCATTGATGACTTTGTAATTGCATACATAGATGATATTCCTATAATTAGTAGAACTTGGGATGAGCATGTCAAGTATGTTAGATAAGTGTTTGATACTTTGAAAAACAAGTTGTATATGAAATTATCAAAGTATGAATTTGGAAATACATCATTAGTGTACTTGGGTTACATAGTAGGGGGTGGTGAATTGAAAATAGATCCCTCTAAAGTTGAAGTGATTGTAAACTACCCCAAGCCTACATCACTGACAAAAATTAGAAGCTTCATAGGAGTAGTCCATTACAGGGAAAAAGTATTTCTAACTTCTAATTTATTGCATTTCATTTACATACATTGACTAACATGTAATAGGTCTTTCAATGGAGAGGAAAGCAAAAATTTCCTTTGATACATTGAAAGAAAATGTCAGCACAACACTAATGTTAGCATTTCCAGACTTGCAACAACTTTTTGAAATATATATCGTTGCAAGTGGATATTCCATGGAACCACTTTTCATGCAACAACGTAAGGCAAAATGTTATCATTCGAAAACCTTTTCTAAAGTTGTTGTTAAATATCCTACATATGATAAAGAGTTGTATGCATTAGTACTGTTAGTGTCAGTATCTACATACTTCCATCGGGGATCAAAATTTTCTCTTTGCATTTTAATTTTAGGGGTCCCATACTGAAAATTCTTACATCATTTCATTAGGTCATGTCAAATTGATCTAATGAAAATAAAGGGCAGCAAGGGTATGAGGATGATAAATAAGTCAAGCATGATGGCTTGTAGGTCATAGTCACTATATAATTATCTTTTAAACTAATGTAATTTTCAACTCAAAAACATGTTTTTGAGGTGAAAACAGAGTATTTTGAGTTAATTTGTATTTCTTATGTAATTTTTAAGTCACTTTATGTAATAAATGATCCCGTCTACACCAAAGCATCTCTCCTTGTTGCAAGACAAAAAACACTGCAAAAGTCAATTCAAGTTGAGCATTATCCACCTGAAAAGAAACAAGGAAGAAGAGGAATTTCAAAACAGAGTTTTGAAGAAGGGTAAGAAACATTAGAAAATGGGTTTTTTAAGTGAAAAATCAAAATTTACTCCTATATAAGGTCTCACATTTCATTTTCAAGTTCATCATTCTCATTTGGAAAGCAAGAAGCCAAAAAGTGAGGAGAAGAGGAAAGGTTGAGTGAGTTTTGGGTAAAGGAGAAGTGGCGTTGCGCTTCTGGAGGGTGGCACTGCACATTTGGAGCAGTGGTGGAGTGGCGCTATGCTTCTATAGTTTGGCGTTGTGCGTTTCAGGCAGGAGGAGTGGCACTACACAGTGAGAGTTTGGTGTTGCACGTCTGGGCTCGGTGTTGTGTGTCTGGAGATTTTCAAAGTGTAAATTTACACTGCACTACACTTCTAGAGGTGGCGTTGCACGTCTATGCGATGGCGCTACGCGTTGAGTAGAAGGGCGAGAAAGGCCTCAAAACTTCATAAAAACTTAAATATTTCCCTCTCTTCCCTTCATACAAGTAAGTTGTCCTCCCATACTACATTATTGGTATGCAATCAAACTCTTAAGCATAATTCCCCATAGTAAATGTGAAACCCTAAATTTTCCCCTAGTTATGCCTAAAACCCTAAACCCAATTATCCCTCCTATCACCTATCACTAGAACTCTAAACTATTTCCCTATTACATTCCATAACATCCACATCCCTTTATCACTCTTCCCAAACAAAAATATCTCAAACAAACCGATCACTCCCTCTCATTTCTATGACTCATACCCTCCCCTTCATTTCCTAAGCTCACAAGATAATAAAGTCACCTCCCGTACCCTCACTCCCAAATCACTCTTGCTCATTCCATTTATCCCTTTTGTTGGAGTGTACAGCCTCAAACCTTGCAAACATGGATAGAGAGTACCGAGACTATGATGAGGAGAAAAACACAGGCAGTGACAGTTCAACAGATAGACCTCGACATCAAAGAAAACCACACAAGGGAGGAAAAATTATCAGGGAAGAGCCATCAAACCTCAGAGAATTGCAGGCCTCTCAGTTGGCTATCACTTGTCTCAGATATCTTAGCTGCTATGAGTTCTGTGAGCAGGTAGAGAGAGTTCAACACCACCCTGCGCTCACCAAACATTTTGTAGCTCATCTTCAGGACAACATGGTGACTCTTGCTGGCGTGACATTCAAAATCTCACCTTCCAGTATTTCAGAATCCACCAGGATTCCAAATGTAAGGGAGAAGTGGTACAAGGCACAGGACATGGATGAACACTATTATGAGACTTATATCAAACCCAGGTATAGAAATGAGCCAAAAATGATTTTCCTTTTAGATTATTTGAAGACAAGTATGCTCCCATGATGAAAATCATCATGAAATATTTCACTTGTGAGGGAATATTTTCTAGGATGTACACCTATCACATTAGGATTCTCATGCATTTCACCAGGGTGAGGATGTTAAGCCTCCCTTATTTCTTGTCTAGGAATATTGAGAAGATGGCTCATTTTGTCCAAAAAAAGCCATACCCTCAGTAGATGAGCAATCTCTATCATTAGTCCTTGATCAAGATGATTGTGCTTCATCATATTAGTCTCCTCAACATCTCTTGGCAGACATTTATTTCTCATGACATCTTCAGGGGTCCTCAAATTCCTCCACTAGTGTCTCAGGAAACAAGGGAACCTTCTAACAATACTCAAGTGAAAACAGATGTGGAGGTCAAAGAGACTAGAGCTACTGAGGTGCCCGGGACTTACATGACATATCAGAGGGGCACAAGGAGATATTTTGCAGCTAATAAGCAAGTGTTTTCTCCACGGGATCTGAAAGGGACCTTGCCTTCTTCATCAACCCATAGGAAAGTGCTTGCTCCACAGGGTGTGGAAAGGGCTTTGCCTTCTTCATCAACACAGCAGGTACAGGTGCAACAATGACACAAAGGGAAAGGAAAGATGCAAGTGGAAGATCTTGATGATGAGGAGGAAGAAAGAGACTTTGATTTGACAAATCATGATGAGCCAGAGAACCATTATACTCATCATGGCATGGAAATAATTGACTTAGAGGCTCAGGATGAAGAAATAATAAAGGACATCATCATACAGGAAAAGGAGGCTCAAGTCCAAGCTTTCATGGACAATATGGAGAGGGCCAAGTATGTCATCACATATTTGGAACAAGAAAACAATCAGTTGAGTGACAAGCAGGTACTCATGGAGTTGGAACTTCTCAAAGTAAAACGACAAAATGACAAGGAGGCACAGGTCACTTTGACTCCTATTGAGAAGGGAATTGAATATGATAGAGAGAATTGGCTTGAGAGAGTTAATTTACACCTAGAGAAGTTGTTGCAGAAGGCCAATAGGGACAACCAAATGATCAAACACATGTCCTACCATTCCAGGACCCAAAACAAACTTTGCAACATGAGGGTCAAAAAGATGAAAGCTAGGCTAAGGCGGGCTCTAAAAGGAAGAAAGGAGGAGGGTAGGCTTAGTTTGCTTGCTAAAGCTTCCTTGGCTCATCAGGATACTTGATGATGATGCTTCTCACCAATTGTGGTCAATTTTGGAAGAGTTTTTGTCATTTGTAGATTTTGAAATTTTAAACACAGAAAATCAAGCTCAACGCACAGTGCCATTGGCGCTGCTTTTCCTAGAAGCACCCAATGCACAAAAGGTTTGCATTTTTGGATTCATAGTAATGAGTACATGCACCCTATGGATTTTCTAGGTTTTTGGGGCAGAATTAGTCCACCAAAAGGTCAAAAAAACACCCTAAAAATGACCTTTCTACCACTTTTTGGACACATAGAAGTAGACTTGGGAGAATCAATTTTTGTGGGGCCAAATTAGCTTCAAATAAATAAATTCTAGGTGTTTTGGAATTATACTTGAATACCTTTCCAATGAGCTATCATTAGCTCCATTTGGATGCCGAGAAGGCCTCCAAAAGGGACCTGAAAGTGGCATTGCGTGTAGGACAAATTTTGCACATGATGGCTATTTTTCCATTTTTTGACTATGTTCATGGATTTTCTCCCATGGAGGATGTTTTACTATTGTAAATGATGACCTGCTTGTAAATATGATGGATAATTAGTAGTAGAGGGTAGATTCATTATATTAAAAGTCATTTTGAGCACAAATGAATTAGTTTCCTCACTTTTAGAGGCAAGTTGTTAGGATGGCTATATTCCAGTTTCTTGTTCAGTGTTGGCTAGATTAGCTCCTCATCTTAGGGATTTGACACCTGAGGATGGGAGGAGGTTGAAACAATGCATATATCTTCTTCTTCTTTCTCATTGTAAAAGGTTGGACTCATATGGATGCTCAAACCTTGATTGTACATCATTTTGTAGCAGTTTAGCAGGAGATTAATAAGAATTGCAACTATTTTTATGCGATCCATGTGTTATGGAGTTTCAGTACAATTTTTCCTTTTGTGGTCATAATTTAGTATGTTTTTTGTATTCCATTAATGATTTCATTGCTTCTAAGTGAATGCTTTCAAGTTGATAGGCAGAATTCATTACATCAGTGCACTGCTTTGGGAAAATATTCACCATTTCATGTTTTCTACAGTTTGGGAAGGATCCATGACAATCACATGCTCTTCCTAGCCTCTCACCAGTCTTAAACACCTCACCCATCAAGCCCTAGAGTGATAAACCTTATGCCTACCTTGCCCCATTGAAAACCCTACAATTTTGACCTAATTCCCTAGTCCTAAACTGTTCAACTCCTCTTGATCCAATAAAACTCCTTCAAAATCAAATCAAAACTTTGTGCTACTATACCTAGCCTAATATCCTTTACCTAATCTAGTCATCTTGGTTGATATTCTTATAGAGAGAGCCATCTCCCAGCTTAGTAGGGCTAGCTACTTGGCTAAGCGTGGTTTGTGGTTACCTTGCCATTTCCTTCCTTCAACTTGAGGTTCAATCCAGGTGTGTTGGCCGGATAAATCGATCTTGCGAATAAGGCCAATCTCCCTAGTATCAAAAGATATCTAGAAACAAGCAGGACAAGCAAATATATCTTTCTCTAAACATTTTACAATTCATTAATAAAAACTATAGAGGTGTTTATACCTTACCTGAAGTCCAACGCTAGATTGTAGCAACCATCCTTCAACCGTCCGAAAGAATTTCCTTTTGAGAACCTGCAAACACGAACAAGCACACATCAAATAACACCTGCATAGCTAATATAATAAATCATGTTCATTATGGTGATAAAGGAATCCATAAAATAAACCATAAAACACAGCTTATTGAGAAAAATGAACTTATTTGTATTAACTTTGAAATAAAAGAACCTTACAACCTTTGGTGCCTTGACATTGTACAAGCTCTTCCTAGGGTCCGAAATAGGAATCTCCTTTACTTTGACAAGCCTCACACTCTTCCAAATGAGATCAAAGAGGTATGTAATCTCTCCTCACAAAAGCTCAATTAGGAAGACTAAGTTCCAGTACCATTTCACCTCAAAAATATTCAGCTTTCAACCTCCCAAGTAACCAGCCCAATGCTTCATTTTATAGTGCAAAGGAAGGAAGTTACAAGTCCACCTATGAAGGGATAGAGTCCTTCTTCAAAGGGATAAGCTCCTCACATCAAGGGGTTAGCTCCTTAATGTATGGGATGCATGAACTTTACAAGAGCGAACTTGCCACCTCAAGATTCCTTCCAGAAGCTTCCAGAAATGACTCAAAGCGAGTTTTTAAGAATATACTTGCGCCTTTTTATCTTTTGCAGGGGTTCGTACCCATAACGCAGAGACAGAGCGGTCATGTGCGCAGGGAACATGACCATTAGGTGCGAGACTGCAGGAAATGCTAAGAGAAAGTGCGGAACCAGAGTTTTAGAGACTTTTGAGGGCTTTCTCTTATTTTCAAGGCTTGATATGAAGAACTGAGGCTCAAGAATTGCAAAGGAGGAAATTATGAGTGTTGATGGACTCACACAGATTGCAGAAATTCAAAGTGATGATTTTTGTGCAATAAGGTGATAACATAGTGGCGACCATATTGGGGAATGAAAGACTAATCACCCCGATAGTATCTTTCATTTGAATTCTTAAGCTTATGGATGATGAGTTTTAGAATTTACTAGGCTGAATTGGAAAGTTGTAAAGCAATATATAAAACTTCAAAATTTGAACACACTAGCTTCGAGAAGGCACACTAGGGGCATCCAGATCCAAACCCTGCCCTAGTAGTGGATAACCCTAACCTGATTTTAAGAAGACTCAAAAGACAAGAAAGTTCAGTCAGTCCAACACCTTCAATGAAAGTAGATTCCTGCCCTGATGAGTGGTTGTTTTTAGAAGATCTTCCCTTTGATCTGTCATTTGACCTTTCCCTATTTACAACCAGGTCTGAAAGTGCACTTGAAAACATAGTTCTAGATCTAGAGTTTATTGCAAATCTCGAAGTCCAAAAGGAAAACCGGTCAATTGATGAGTATATTCTAAATTCCCCTCAATCATCCCTCACTACTACTAAGATCCCTGAGCTTTCTGAACCAGTTTCCACTACCCTTAGTTCACCATTATTCCCTTCAACCTCTGAAGTTCATTCCCACGTCCATTTATAACTTCACTTCCCTATCAACCTACCATTCCTCATCAATCACCTATTACTCCTAGTTCTCCATCAACTACTGCATCAACTCCTAGTAGCCCAATCCTTGCTTTAAGTCCACCTCAAGATATGGCTGCCCGGTATGCACCCCTTGTTTTACCTCAGAATCTTGGTGCCATGCCGACTAATTATCAAACAAAAATACCTTTCTTTGATGCCACTCAAACCATTACAACTCAGCAACATGTTGATAAAATGAATGATTTCTTTGACCTCCATGAAGTAGAGATTGAAGATGTGACGATGAGATTGTTTGTACAAAGCTTTTGAGCTGAAGTTTAAAAATGGTTCAAAGCTTTACCCACAACTTTTATCACCACTTTACCAATCCTCCATAGGTAGTTCCTGGATCGATGGGAGGTGAAGAAGAATACACTTCAAATTTTGTCCGAGTATGAGAACATCAAAAGAATTGTCGGTGAGAGTGTGAAAGTCTATTGTGTGAGGTTTAATGTAGTATACAATGCTATTCCTGCCAACATTAAACCACTAGAGGGATTGGCTTTGCTCAAGTTTCTAGACAATTTCGACGTTGATATGGAATATTACTTGCAGGAATGTGATCCTACCACACTAGAAGACATGCAAAAGAATGTTATAAGTGTAGAAGCAAACTTGTTGGCCAAAAGAGAAAGAATGAGATCTAAGAAAAGATTGACCATGAAAGAAGAAGCATCTACTTTAGATGTAAAGATGGATACATTGATTCAAACAATGGAGAGGATGGTTGACTGATTATCCATCATAGATAGACCTGAATCACCAATATGAAATCCAAATTTTAGAGGATAGCAGCAGCCCCAATTTCGAATCAAGAAGAGATAACAAAAAGCACCAGTGCAACAATAGCATATCAGAACTCCCTTACAACAGAATTATGTCCAAGGAATGGAAGAAGAAGATGAGGAAGATCTAGTAATTGAAACAAATCACTTTTTCATTGTTGATGGTGTGCCTACATTTTTGACCCAAGATGAAGAATACGCAAAAGTTCCAAACATTCAAAGGGATGAGGATTACATCTTAGCAAATGATGTGGTTTTGGAGGTTGAATCTGATGATTATCAACATGATTATATGAATGCTTTGACTGCACAGAAGAGGTAGTATTCTTTAAGGAGCAGAGATGTACTGGTCAATCCCATTCAGAAAAGAAAGGATGTGCAATCCAAGAATGATTCCTCAGACACTTAGAAGAAAGGGAAAGAGCTTGGTGATCTAAATCCCAGCAAGGTACCATCAACAAGTATCATTGCAAATGAGAAGAACAATCAGCAAAAAGATAGTGCAACAAAAGAGCAAGCAGATAAGAGGGACATTGGTGTCAAAGAGGTAGAAAAAGTTTCCTCCTTTAATTTAGAAAGTGAAATTGCTAAATTAAAAGTGTCCATTCCTTTGACTGAGCTTGTTAAGAATAACAATTATAAACACCATGTATCTAGAATATTGAAAATAGATCCTTCTCGGACATGGTGAATGTCGAGGATGATCATCCTGAACTCATTTTTGGTCCATCCATAGAAGGTCAGCATGAAGATAGTGAAGTCCCTCCCTTTTATCTAAGTCTTAGATTGCATGAGTATATTCTCCATAATGCTATGTTAGATTCTAGAGCTTCCCACAATTTGATGCCTAAAGCCATTATGGAAAAGTTGGGCCTGGATATCACCCAGAAATATCGTGATTTGTACTCCTTTGACTCTAGTAGAGTTTATTGCATTGGTCTCATCAAAGACTTGGTGGTTTCTTTAGATCAAATCCTAGCCAAAAATCTCTTGATGGATGTGGTAGTTGCTGATATACTGCCTCAATCTGGTATGCTCTTATCTAGATCATGGGGTGCTAAACTCAAAGGCACTTTACAACTTGACTTCTCTTATGCTACCATCCCTGTTTTCGGTCAATTGAGGAAGTTGTACCAGGAAAAGAAAATGAAGTATATGATCAATAGTAAAGAGAAGCTAGTGAATCATCTGATAAATGTTGTACATACTGATTTAGAGTCCTTTTTTTTGCACTCTGATAGTGGATTGAATGATGTAGATATTCAACTTGTAGAAGTAGATGATGTGCTAGAAATTTCTGAGAATTTTAGAGCAGTTCTTAATCAAGAAAAAGAAAAAATAACAATTTCTTTTGAGCAGCCTACATAGCAGCAAAAGGTCGGTGAAGAGCATAAAATTGAAGTAATCAGCAAAGGTAAGGTTGAGAAAGAAACAAAATTCTAGCATCTAGAAGATGAAGCTGACCTTTGGAGCATGGATTTCAATGGCACTATGGGTAAGGACAGTGCTAGTATCAAAATTTGGATTTGAAGCCCTGCTTACCAGACTGCCAAAGTCCCAAGTAATGTTAGAGTATGTTCCTACAAGTTAGCTTTTGATTGCTCTAATAATGAAGCGGACTATGAGGCTTTGATTATAGGTCTTAAAATTTTGAAGAAACTGGATGCGAAAAGGATTTTTGTAGATGGTGATTCAGATTTGGTGATTAAACAAGTAAAAGGAGAATATCAAGCAAAACATCCATGGATGAGAGCCTACAGAAATGCAGTTCTGGATATTTTGAGGATGTTTCCTTAATATACCTTGACAGCAGTACCCCGGACTCAAAACGTCATTGCAGATTCACTCACCACTGTGGCCAGTAATTTGAAGATTCCAAGGAATTCTAACAACAAATTTGAGATTCATGTCAAACATAGGCCTGTTGTTCCTGATAATTTGAGGTATTGGCAAGTTTTTTGGGATGAAAATGAAATTAATTCTTTTTTACAGAATGAAGGAAATTTTAAGAATTCTTTCATTGATGATGTTTGTGATTCCGATGAACAAGATATTGAGGTAAATCAGATGTAGGTTTTACAACTAAAGGATAATATTATTCCTAGAGGTCTCGTACCTCTAGAGGAGCTTTTTAATCAGGATGATGTGGCAAGAAAACCGACCTTGGTTCCTACAGACAAAGGAGTTGAAGATGCAAATCTTGGAACAGTTGACCATCCCAAGCTTGTAAATTTATCAAAAGCATTTTCTCCCAAAGTAAAGGCTAAGTATGTTAGATTACTTTCTGAATTTTCTGATGTTTTTGCTTGGGATTATTTATATTTGAAAGTGTATGACAAGGATATCATTCAACATACTATTCCTATCAAGTTGGATCAAAAACCTTTTAGACAGAAGTTGAGAAGGTAAATAGATTTTTTAATGCTGGCATCGTTGTTCCAATTAGGTTTTCTGACTGGATTTCAAATTTGGTCTCGATAAAAAAGAAGACCGGAGAAATAAGGTTGTGTATAGATTTCTAGAACCTCAACAAAGTGTCCTTAAAGGATAATTACCCTCTTCCTAAGATGGACCATATTCTGCAAAGAGTAGTTGGAGCATCATGGATGTCACTACTAGATGGCTACTCAGGCTATAATTAGATCTTGGTGCATGAAAAAGACCAAGACAAAGTTGCTTTCACAACACCATGGGGAAATTTTTAATATGCCAAAATTGCCATTTGGGTTGAAGAATGTCGGAGCCACTTTTCAATGGGTGATGGACATAGCTTTTGCTAATGAGAAGGATGTTTTCTTGGTAGTTTATTTAGATGATCAGGCAGTATTTTTTGGTTCTGATGATGAGCATTTGCACCACTTAAGGATTGTCTTTCAGAAATTTAGGAAGTTCGGGATTTCTCTAAACCCGAAAAAGAGTCTTTTTGCCATGGATGAGGGTAAGCTACTTGGTCATATAATTTCTAAAGATGGAATTCGCATTGATCCTTCAAGGGTGGAGGCAATCCAGCATGTAGACTTTCCGCGCAACAAAAAGGAAATTTAGGCTTTAAATGGTAAGATGAATTTCTTACACAAATTTATACCAAATTTGGCTGAGCATTTACGTGAAATAACTAATATGTTGAAAAAGGACAGCACTGTGAAATGGACCGAGGATGCCATGAAGTCATTCAAATTGGTAAAGATTTATTTGACCACAACCCTAGTCTTGATTAGTCCCAATTATACTCATGATTTTATTATGTTTTCATTTGCATCTGAGCACACCATGGTTGCGGTATTGATGC
The DNA here is from genome assembly GCA_000404065.3 of Pinus taeda. NCBI lineage: Eukaryota > Viridiplantae > Streptophyta > Pinopsida > Pinales > Pinaceae > Pinus > Pinus taeda. The sequence continues at coordinate 561,451 of APFE030691119.1, read as the reverse complement.
AAAAGAGGGATCAAGTGGAGCAACCCATTGCTTTTTTCAGTAGGACTATTTGAGATGTTGCTTTGCACTACAATATCAATGAAAAACAAGTGCTGGCTCTTATAAATGCATTGAAGGATTTCAGAGTATACATTCCACATTCACATACTATAGCATATGTTCCTAATGCAACTGTCAAGGATGTTCTCATGCAAACTGATCCGGAGGGGAGAAGAGGTAAGTGGATAGCAGCAATGTTGGAATATGATATTGAGATTAAACTTTCCAAACTAGTCAAAGGACAAGGCTTGGAAAAACTGATGGCTGAATCAAATCTGCATGCTCTAGACATAAATCTCATTGCAGCAATGTCAGATGATGAAGATGGTGGCTCACTCATTCAAGTATCAGAAATGTTTCTCAAATCACCTTGGTATTCAGATATAGTTTATGTTCTTTAGCATCTTTCACCACCTTGTGGTGAAAGATCACTAAAACTAAAGTCTACAAAATTCTGCATTTTAAATAGTGCTCTCTATTGGAAAGATCCGAGAAGAATTCTTCTTAATTTTTTGGTTGAAGATGAAGCTCAGCATGTAATAAATGATTTTCATAGAGGTGATTGTGGCAATCATTTGTTTTGGAAAACAACAGCTAACAAAGTGTTGAGAGCAGGATATTATTGGCCAACTTTGTTTTTAGATTTATATAAGACAGTTATGGGTTCCCATGAATGCCATGTTTTTCAAGGAAAAAGGAAGTTTCTTCCTCTTCCTTTGAATCCAGTTGAAGTAAACGCACCTTTCCAGCAGTGGGAACTTGATTTCATAGGGGAAATCCATCCCACATCATTAGCACAACATAGATGGATTTTGACAGCTGTTGATTACTTCACCAAGTGGATTGAGGCCATTTCGACAAGGCAAGCCATGGACATGGTAATTATCCAATTTTTAGAATCTAATATCTTGTCTCGTTTTGGTTGCTCTCACAAGATTATAATAGATAATGTAGTAGCATTTAAGTCCAAGAAGATGGTAGAGTTTTGCAACAAGTACAATATTACATTAGGTCATTCCATGGCATACTACCCGCAGGGAAATGGATTGGTTGAGTCATAAAATAAATCCTTGGTGAAAATTATCAAGAAAATGTTGGAGACAAACAAGAAGAATTGGCATCGAAAGCTTGTTAATGCCTTGTGGGCCGATAGAGTGAGCAACAAGAAATTAACAGGTATGTCACCTTTTGAGTTGGTTTATGGTATCGATACAGTATTTCCTACATCACTTGTATTCCCGGTCATGAGATTGTTACAGGAAGCTAGAAGCGAAGAGGATGATATTTAGCGTAGAATTAATCAAATGATTCACCTTCAGCAAACAAGGGAAGAGGTTTCCCAAAACACTTTCCAGTTGCAAGAGAAGATAAAGAAAATGTATGACCGCAAAACCGAAGAAAAAAAGTTTTAGCTGGAAGATGTAGTGCTGTTGTGGGATGCACAAAATGAGGAAAAGGGAAAGCATGGTAAGTTTGAAAATTTATGGAAAGGACTGTATAAAATCTCAGTTTATTGAGGACATAATGCATTTTTGTTAAAGGAAATGGATGGTCAGGAATGTTCAGGAGGGCCAGTGAATGGTAGGCTCTTGAACCACTAATAGTTTTGAGGTTGTTCCCTGAAGTTATTTCACCTTCATTGTATATATTAGTTTGCTTTTCCTTGCAAGGTTTCAAGTACACTATCATCTAAGCTTGGGGCCTGAAGTGAAGGCTATAAAGTTTGAATGATTTGTGTCAATTTTGGTTGATTTGGTTTATACTCAAGTTTAGAGTCGGTCGTGAGTCAGTTTTCAGTTTGTATTGAGTCATCTTTCACTTTTTGCTTGTTTGACCACATCGCCCAATGGATGAGGCACTTAGTCTATGGTGTTCTTGACACCTCCAAGGAGCTTCCATCCCCAATAAGTTGAATGTTAGTGTCAGTATATACATACTTCCATCAGGGATCAAAATTTTCTCTTTACATTTTCATTTTAGGGGTCCCATATTGAAAATTATTACATCATTTCACTAGTTCATGTCAAACTGATCCACTGGTGGTTGTCTTCTCTTCAAAAAATCTAATTTCTCCCTCATAGAGTATACTTGCTAACCCTTCTTTAGGTTGTCTTTAGTTATGGTTTCATGGTCAATTTGCAATCATGCTTTCATTAGGTCATAGGGCATGTTTCATTGGGTCTTAGGGTTTCATTACCAAGGTCGAGAGCATGATTTAAAAGTGTAAATAAAAGGCAACAATGGTATGAGGATGATAAATAAGTCAACCATGATGGCTTGTAGGTCATAGTCACTATATAATTGGCTTTTCAATTAATGTAATTTTCACCTCAAAAACATGTTTTTGAATTTGTATTTCTTATGTAATTTTTAAGTCACTTTATGTAATAAATGAGCCCGGCTGCACCAAAGCATCTCTCCTTGCTGCAAGACAAAGAAACACTGCAAAAATTAGTTCAAGTTGAGCATTATCCACCTGAAAAGAAACAAAGAAGAAGAGGCATTAAAAATAGAGTTTTGAAGAAGGTCAAGAAACATTAGAAAATGGGTTTTTCAAGTGAAAAATCAAAATTTACTCCTATATAAGGTCTCACATTTCATTTTCAAGTTCATCATTCTCATTTGGAAAGAAAGAAGTCAAAAAGTGAGGAGAAGAGGAAAGGTTGAGTGAGTTTTGGGCAAAGGAGAAGTGGTGTTTCACTTCTGGAGGGTGGCGTTGCACGTTTGGAGTAGTGGTGGAGTGGCGCTGCACTTCTATAGTCCAGTGTTATGCATTTCAGGCAGGAGGAGTGGCGTTGCGCATTGAGAGTTTGGCACTGCACATCTGGGCTTGGCTATGCATGTCTAGAGATTTTCACAATGTAAATTTACACTGCGTTTCGCTTCTGGAGGTGGCGCTATGCGTTGAGCAGAAGGGCTAGAAAGGCCTCAAAACTTAATACAAACTTCAAGATTTCCCTCTCTTCCCTTCATACAAGTAAGTTGCCCTCTCATACTACATTATTGGTTTGCAATCAAACTCTTAAGCATAATTCCCCATGGTAAATGTGAAACCCTAAATTTTCCCCTAGTTATGCCTAAAACCCTAAACCTAATTATCCCTCCTATCACCTATCACTAGAACTCTAAACTCTTTCCCTATTACATTCCATAACATCCACATCCCTTTATCCCTCTTCCAAAACAGTAATATCTCAAACAAACCAAGACCTCCCTCTCATTTTTATGACTCATACCCTCCCCTTCATTTCCTAAGCTCACAAAACACCTCATAAAGTCATTTCCATCCCCTCACTCCCAAATCACTCTTGCTCATTCCCTTTATCCCTTTTCTTGTAGTGTACAGCCTCAAACCTTGCAAAAATGGATGGAGAGGACCAAGACTATGAGGACGAGGAAAAAATAGGCAGTGACAGTTCGAAAAAGAGACCTCGGTATCAGAGAAAACCACACAAGGGAGGAAAAATTATCAGGGAAGAGTCATCAAAGCTCAGAGATTACAGGCCTCTCAGTTGGCTGTCACTTGTTTCAAATATCTTGGCTGCTATGAGTTCTATGAGTAGATAGAGAGAGTTCAACACCACCCTGAGCTCACCAAACATTTGGTAGCTCATATTCAGGAAAACAAGGTGACTCTTGCTAGGGTGACATTCACAGTCTCACCTTCCATTATTACAGATTCCACCAGGATTCCGAATGTAGGGGAGAAGTGGTACAAGGCACAGGACTCGGATGAACACTATTATGAGATTTATATCAAACCCAGGTATAGAAACGAGGCAAAAAGGATTTTTTCTTTCAGATTCCTTGAAGACAAGTATGATCCCATGATGAAAATCATCATGAAATATTTCACTTGTGAGGGAATATTTTCCAAGTTGTACACCTATCACATCAAGCTTCTCATGCATCTCACCAGGGTGAGGATGTTAAACCTCCCTTATTTCTTGTCCAGGAATATTGAGAAGATGGCTCATTTTGTCCAAGAAAATCCATACCCTTAGCAGATGAGTAGTCTCTATCATTATTCCTTGATCAAGATGATTGTGCTTCATTATCTTAGTCTCCTCAACATCTCTTGGGAGACATTTATTTATCATGACATCTTTAGGGGTCCTCAAATTCCTCCACCAGTGTCTCAAGAAACACGGGGACCTTCTAGTAGTGCTCAGGTGAAAACATATGAGGTGGTCAAAGAGACTAGAGCTACTGAGGTGCCCGGGACTTACATGACATATCATAGGGGCACAAGGAGATATTTTGTAGCTTATAGGAAAGTGTTTTCTCCACGAGATATGAAAGGGACCTTTCCTTCTTCATCAACCCATAGGCAAATTCTTACTCCACAGGGTGTGGAAAGGGCTTTGCCTTCTTCATCAACACAATAGGTATAGGTGCAACAACAGTACAAAGGGAAAGGAAAGATGCAAGTGGAAGATCTTTATGAGGAGGAGGAAGAAAGAGACTTTGATTTGACAGAGAATGATGAGATGGAGTAGTATTATAGTCATCATGGGATGGAAATAATTGACTTAGAGGCTCAAGATGAAGAAACAATAAAGGACATCATCATACAGGAAAAGGAGGCTCAAGTTCAAGCTTTGATAGAAAATTTGGAGAGGGCCAAGTATGTCATCGCACATTTGGAACAAGAAAACAAGCAGTTGAGTTACAAGCAGGTCCTCATGGAGCTAGAACTTCTCAAAGTAAAACGACAAAGTGACAAGGAGGCATAGGTCACTTTGACTCCTATTGAGAAGGGAATTGAAGATGATAGAGAGACTTGGTTTGAGAGAGTTAATTTCACCTAGAGAAGTTGTTGTAGAAGGCCAATAAGGAAAACCAAATGATCAGACACATGGCCTACCATTACAGGACTCGAAACAAAATTTGCAACATGAGGGTCAAAAAGATGATAGCTAGGCTAAGGTGGGCTCTAAAAGGAAAAAAGGACAAGGATAGGCTTAGGTTTCTTACTTAATCTTCCTTATCTCATCAGGATACTTGATTATGGTGCTTCTCACCAATTTTGGTCAATTTTGGAAGAGTTTTTGCCATTTGCAAATTTTGAGATTTTAAACACAGACAATCAGGCTCAACACACAGTGCCAGCTTTTCCTAGGGGCACCCAATGCATAAATGGTTTGTATTTTTGGATTTAGAGCAATGAGTACACGTACCCTATGTATTTTCTAAGTTTTTGGGGCAGAAATGGTCCACCAAAAGGTCAAAAAGCACCCTAAAAATGACCAATCTGTCACTTTTTGGACACACAAAAGCAGTCTTGGGAGAATCAAGTTTTGAGGGGTCAAATGAGCTTCAAATGAATAAAATGAAGGTGTTTTGAAAGTAGACTTGCATTCCTTTCCAATGAGCTATCATGAGCTCAATTGGGATGCCAGGAAAGCCTCCAAAAGGGACCTGAATTTGGTGTTGCGCGTTGGGCTAATGGCGTTCCGTGTAGGGCAAATTTTGCATAGGATGGCTATTTTTCCATTTTTTGACTGTGTTCATGGATTTTCTCTCATGGACGATGCTTTAATATTGTAAATGATGACTTGGATTGTAAATATGATTGATAATTAGTATTAGAGGATAGATTCATTAGATTAAATTTCATTTTGAGCACAAATGAATCAGTTTCCTCACTTTTAGAGGCAAGTTGTTAGGATGCCTATATTCTAGTTTCTTGTTCAGTGTTGGTTAGATTAGCACCTCATCATACGGATTCAACCCTTGAGGATGGGAGGAGGTTGAAACAATGCCTATATCTTCTTCTTCTTTCTCATTGTAAAAGGTTGGACTCAGTTGGATGCTCAGACCTTGATTGTACATCATTTTGTAGCAGTTTAGCAGGAGATTAATAAGAATTGCAGTTATTTTTATGGGATCCATGTGGTATGGAGTTTTAGTATATTTTTCCTTTTGTGTCATATGTTAGTATGTTTTGTGTATTCCATTAATTATTTCATTGCTTCTAAGTGAATGCTTTCAAGTTGATAGGCAGAATTCATTACATCAATGCTCTTCTTTGGGAAAATATTCACCATTTCATGTTTTCTACAATTTGGGAAGGATCCATGACAATCACATGCTCTTTCTAACCTCTCACTAGTCTTAAACACCTCACCCATCAATCCCTAGAGTGCTAAAACTTATGCCTACCTTTCCCCATTGAGCACCCTGCAATTTTGACCTAATTCCCTAGCCCTAAATTGTTCATCTCCTCCTGATCTAGCAAATCTCCTTCAAAATCCAATCAAAACTTTGTGCTACTATACCTAGCCTAATATCATTTACCTGATCCAGTCATCTTGGCTTAGATTCTTACGGAGAGAGACCTCTCCTAGCCTAGTAGGGCTAGTTACTTGGCTAAGCGTGGTTTGTGGTTACCCTGGCATTTCCTTCAACATGAGGTTCAATCCAGGTGATAACAAGTACAAAGTGTTAAAAAGTGGAAGAATTACTTAATGGGAAAGGAAACAATAATACACATGGATCATCAACCATTAAAGTATTTACAAAAATACAACAAGGAATTTTAGGTGGATGGGTTTTCTACAACAATTTCATTTTGTTATCAAATATAAGAACGGTATACATAAAAAAGTAGCTGACATGTTGTATAGACCTCCCATTAATGCATCTATTGTCTTATATAATCAATCTTTAACACTTGATAGTTATATTTATGATAGGGATGCAAACTTCAAAGATGTATATGAGAGGTTAACTCATGGTTCACAAGTGGAGAATTACCATTTGCAAGGAAAGTTACTCTATCATCTTAACAAACTATGGGTTTGAGAAGATAATACTTCTCATATGTTAGGGAATTTTGGTGTAGGAAAAATAGTATCTCATTTACAAATATTTTTTATTGGGCTCAAATAAGGGAAAATGTATCTAGGTACGTAAAAGGGTGTGTATTTTGTGGTACTAGTAAACCTAGTAACAAAAAATTGGGTCTATATGCACCTTTTTCGGTTGCTTCTCATCCATGGGAGAGCTGCCATCTCTAAGGATTTAATAGGAGGCTTTCCCATGTCCAAGAGAGGTCATGATTTTGTATGTGTATGTTGTTGTGGATAGGTTCATAAAAATGTGTATTTTTATACCTTGTAAGATGCAAGTAAAAATGAAAAGACCAAACACTTATTCATTCAACATATTTAGGTTAACTTTGGATTTCCCAGTTCTATTATTTCAAATTGATATTCCTGATTTTTGGGAGAATTTTGGTCAAGATTGTGGAGATTAATGGACATAAAGATGAAGAGAAGTACTACTTTTCATCCATAGACCAATAGAAATAAAAAGGTAGTTAACAAGATCATGGTACATTTTCTTCAAGGATACTGCAGTAAGAATCCTAATCTTTGGGATGAACAACTACACTATGTTCAACATGCCGACAACTAAGAATTTCATTCTTATTGATGAGCCTCAGTATTACATAAAGACTTTTCCAATTCCTAGGGCTACAACTTTACTTTCTCAACCTGGGGTTTCATACAAACATGGAGGTGGTAGTGCTATATACACAACAGATGCATCATTATACTCATGTCACTTCTCAACTTGGGCACTTGACCATTAGGGTTCCAAACCATTCCTCTATTGAACTAAAGGGAGTATGATTGTTGATAGTGCAATGTAAAGCTATTTCTAGTGCAGAGAAGGTAAATTCTTGTAAAACCAGGAAATGAAAGCTACCAACTTGTAAATGCTATGAAATGACACAAATCACTTGCAAAAAGGAAACTATGCTAATATTGTACTTGATCACCTAGCTATCAGGGTTGCTTGAAAATGGAATACTACTTTATCATTTTGTAAGTAAAACATGCATGCATTAACTATCTCATTCACACTTACAGAATAGATAAAGTTCTAATTTCTAAACTTTGAAATAAAAGAGTTAATGATATCTAATCTTTCAGGAAGGAAAGGAGTGAAAGGACTAGTCTAAGTGGCACTTCTGGTCATCGAGTCCAAGATGAAGGGTTAAACTACTCCTAAACTAGGCTATATTATAATTTTCAGGTCAAAACAAACTGCTACATGTTTGCTACAGGAAACTCCTACAAGATGTCCTAAATTGCAATAGGAAGTTGGATGAGAGGTTTTGGAGGAAAAGAATGGTGGGATGAAGTGTTGGAAAGATGCATGATAGTTGTGGAAGGTGTAGGGAAGGTGAGCATCACCCAATGAAAATACCAACACTCCAAGAAGGTTGGATATGCCTAATACAACTTGCTCACGGTGGCTTGAAAACAAAGGTTCAGAATATGGGCTAGTATGCATCAACAAAAGGTGGAGAAGACCTAGGTGGAGTTGGTTGGAGGAGTCCCTTGCTGCAGATCAATAATCCCTGCAATAAAACCTGCCTCTCTTTTCATTTACAAATTATTGCATGCCAACATGGAAAATATGAGTTGATTTTAGAAAATCTCATCTCACAATTCTTAAGGATTAGATCTGTGAAATGGACTACCTTCTAAGCTACAAAAACCTTAAGAAGAAGAACAACAACTGCAAATATTTCTAAGGAATCATAAACAATTATCTAGCTAAGAATGAGACTTAATCTAGGATATGAGAAAAAGACAAACTTTGTATTTGGGCTATGAGAGTGGGGTCCCCTAATCATGATCCCATAAGGGATATGAGATGGAGGTCACTGTCACAAGCTTTCCTTGTATATTTTCCTTCACTAGACTGCAACACTAATATACTCTTTAATCTAATGAAAGAATTGATAAAAAACTAATTAATAAACCTTCTAAGATAAATAGAAACATAAATAACTTCAGTATTTAATCAACATTCTAAGCTAAGAATACAAATACAAAGGAGAGGAACTTCTGCTCCTAGGGTCGGGCCCTAACCCAAGATCATTAGCCCTCTGAGTCAACTCAATGCTGGATCAAAACAAAATTTCTCATTATCATAAAAATTTCAAATACATCATAACAATAACAGTCAAATGTGCTTCATTTTAGTGGCCTCTTGGGTACAATAAAACTTTGAATCCTAATGAGTCCCTTAGCTTTCTTATTTATACAAAACTAGAGCTACCAAAAACTCCCTAGAAAATAGGGATACTTGGCTCCCTAACTCAAGAATAACTTTTCCTTGATTGGCACTAACTTGGCTAACAATGAACTTGGCTTGCTTGGCTACTAGTGACAACGAGGTGATGAGATAGAGGGAGAGAATCTGCGACTAATTTGAGGATTTAAGGAGGGAGACCACTTCCTAGACTCTATCTTTCTTGCCTACTTCAAGTCCCTACACTCAAGTCAACTCAAAACTTCTCCAATTTCCTGGATATAACACACATTAGGCCATATGACATAGTAACTAACTTTTACTCTTCTCACTAAGCAAAATATAACAAAATCTGTAAATAAATGTGATAAAATACAACTAATAAGCTGGAGAGTGGCATTGTGACCCATAAAGTTTACCTATTGATGAGCCTCATCATCATCCCCCTATTGAAATTGTTTCTCATCCTCTGAGAAACCTAGTCATATATATCCATATCCTTCATAGCCTTGGTGGCCTCTCTAACATCCCAAGATTTTGCGGATGGTGTCTCTTCCTAAAGATAGTACCCCGCATTTCTATCTATCTCTTCCCATTGATTTCTTTCCTCTTCTTCCTTCCTACCTTCCAGCAAACCCAACAAAAAAGGTGGAATGAGCTTAAGTCCAATCCAATTGATATTTAGTCTTTGCATGGTCTGTTTATACAGGTTTTTTCTCTCCAATGAATTCCTCAATCTCTCAGGAGAGTGATACTCCTTGATCTGGAGACTATGTGGTACGTTATTCCATCTTCTCTGGCATGATTTTTGGCTCTTAGTCTCTAATAGTCTGAGAGTGTCCTCAAAATAGGAGATGGATTGTTCTTGCGTAGGCATGCATCTTGGTGCAAGTTGAGCATCATTGGAAATGATGTTGTGGTTACTGATTATAGCCATTGAATTTATTTTCTCTTCCCTGATGTAGAGGGGTTCTTTTTCCTCTTTTTCTACTATTCTCTTCACTTCCTTAACCTTGGCCTCCTCATGACTCATCCATAATGCAAGGGCCATCAACTACAAGTTTCCCAACTTTTCACTAGGTTCCCAAACATTCAGGTCTATTAAGGCAAGGTTGTGCAAGTAGAATTCAGATAATTTGGCCTTATCTTCAAGGGTACTTTTTTCACACAAATCAATGAATCGTCTATAATCCTGGAATATAATGGTCCCATGTTGTGCTAATGTCTTAATTTGGAACTTCATCCATTTGTCCTTGAGGTAAAGTGCATAGGATTTGGATGGAAGTTTGCATTGAAGTGCATCCATGGAGAGGCTTGCCATGGTGGCCAATCGGGTCTCCTTTTCTTGCAATTTCCTCATTATCCATGTGTTTTCTACCTATAGCTGTGTTCTCATTGTGTGTTCTCCATCTCTCAATTCACTCAACTCCTTGCCGATCTTTAGGATGTTTTCTTCCATAAGGCCCACATCTTCTACTTTCTTCAATTTAGCAAATTTTCATCCATAGATGTGTCCTTCCTCTCTCTTTTTCAACTTCAAAGAAGAGAGGGATTGCAAATTTCGATGGGATCACTCTGCCTCCTTCAATGAACTTGTAGTAGGAGATGAATTTGGGTTGGGGGCTAGGACCTTATAGCTTTGTAGAATCTCCCTCGAATATCTTTGGAGAAGATGCCCCTCTTGTACTTATGGTATTGCTTCTTGGCTTCCTTTCTGCCCTTACTACTCTTCCTGTAGCACTTTCTGCCTTTCCTGTAGCACCGCTAGTGTTTCCTATAGGATTGTTTGGGGATCTTGCAAAAAGTCTTTCCCTTTCTATTGGAGTGTTACAAGTGCCTTGGGATGTTTAGATGAGGTTGACCGGTGACAAGCTTTCTGACATAGGTAATGGTAACCTTTGGGGTTGCTCCTGGTGATGTGACTTTCTCAACCTTCATTCCCATGGATTCTAACTCCTCCTATTTATTTGGTGATTCTTCAATTATAAGAGGGGTTTTGTGGCTTCCCCTGTTTAATCCTATTTCTTCTTCTTGTTTTGAAATAGAGGGGAGTTTGTCTCTACCTTTTCTTCGTGGATTTGATGGGTGTGATCAAAGCAGCCAAGGCAGCAATTGCCTCCTTTTTAGTGGGTTCAGAAGACAACCTTCCTTGATTTAGGGGTACCTCCTTGATCCAGGTGGATATTAGTGGCCACCCACCAAGTCCACTTGGACCCCCACCACTGTTTCTTTCAACTTTTTAGTTTCCTTAATTGTAGCACAATTTATTATTTTTAGCAGTTTTTCTGGTCTTGAAATTCCGGAGCTGTTTTAAAGCTCTAAACGATGTTTTTTGGGAAAAATGGGAGTAACATGGGTCCATGGATTAATGTTACTCTTACCAAAGTTGTAGTTCTTGGATAGATATTTCTAACGAGATATTGTACGCATCAAATGGAGATTATATGCCAAAGTTACGACCCCGGGAAATTGATGTACCAATTTACCCAAACGGGGTCCACAGTTTGGTGTTTCATCTTCTAGGGTTAGGTTTTTGGATGTTTAGGGCTTTCCCATGTTTCTCAATAATAAATAGGCCTTCGAGCCTCATTGTAACACAGTTTAGAGGCATGTATCCACCACATCTCTTCTCAGAGATAAGCTACCATCGCCCTAGCTGGTTTATTTCCATTACTATTTGTAAGCATATTTTAGTATTTTACATTAATGAAATGAAGTATTATTTCCGCTGCATATCTATTTTTATGGTTATCTCTGTAATTTGTTGCGTTCCTGTTTAAGTTCGAATTAGTGGTATTAGAGCGGTCTGCTCTTTTTTTTTCTCTGTTTTTCTTTGCATGTCACCAACGAGGTCAGGATATAAGGAGTTAGGGTTTGAACTGGTCGACCCTTTGCAAGACCAGCCTCGCAAATCCCAATGGCCTCCCATGGCGGATGAGAAGAAAGACGAGGGGGCAGGAGATCTTATCAAAATCTTGCTCGAAGAAGCCCTTGAGCGACAACGGAACGCGATGATGGACAACTTTGCCCAGACCCTTCAACGGCTACCCAAAAGTGACGCATCGGCTTCCAGTAGCTACTCTGGAAATGCCACGTCCTTTAAGGTACAAGTTAATTTTGAAATCCTCATATTCGAGGGTCAGATAGACATAGATGTCATAGATAAATGGTTAAATCTGCTAGAGGGTTATTTTTCTGTTCATGAATTTTCAAGTCGGGAAAAGATTGTTTTCGCTCTTCTCAAAGTAGCCCCCCATGTCAAGGACTGGTGGGAAACCTACTGCGAACAGAAGGATGAAAGTATCGGCTCACTATTTTCAGCCGCACCCACCTAGAATTCATTCCAGGATGCCATTAAGGAGCAGTACTACCCTATCGGAAGCTATGAGGATGAATACATAAAGTGGACCACGCTACGGCAGGGAAGGGACCAAGACATGCCGGAGTTCACCAATCTTTTCCAGACCCTTCACACAAATTTGGGTATCAAGGATACGAAGCAACATTTGATACTCATATACTGCGGCTGCCTGCACAAGTACATCCAGGAAGAAATAGAATTCCTGAACATCTCCTCGCTCGACACAGCATACCAATATGCTGTCAAGGTCGAGCAGAAGTTTAAACAAAAGAAGCGAGACTTTGGATCTGCGAATCCAAAGCAAGGGAAAGGTGCCCCTAAACCATAGAACAAAGGACAAAGCCAAGGCGGGGTAGCCCAAGAAAACCCGCCAAAGCTGCAAGCAAAGAACAGTGTCGTGAAGCCGAAAAAGGACACGGGAGAATGGTGTGACTTCCATAAGAGCTCCACTCACAACACAAGTCAGTGTCAGGCCAAACAGTCATTGGTGGCTGAGCTAAAGGTTTCAGAATCAGATGCATGTTCCGACTCTGAGTTAGAACCCAATAAGGGGAATGACAAAGGGAAGCAGATCATTGATGAGGATCCCAACGCCACTGTTGCTACCACCAAGATCTAGAAAAATGAACCCGAAGATTCAAAGGAGGAGGAGCGTCTCTTCCACTCCCAGATGTGGGTAAAGGGCTCCCTATTACAGTTCATTGTCGATAGCGGAAGCCAAAAGAACCTCATTTCAACAGATGTCGTGAAGCGGTTGGGCTTACCGACCACAACACATCCACAACCATACACCATTGGGTGGCTTCACCGAGGACGAGATCTTCGCGTGAGCCAGCAGTGTCGCCTTCCATACAACATCAAGCCCTTCATGGATGAGGTATTGTGTGACATTGATCCCCTTGAAGTTTGTGATGTATTATTAGGACAACCATACTTGTGGAAGTGACATGTTGTGTATGAATTAAGGCCCTGTGCTGTTATTGTTACTTTGGGAAATAAGTTGTATAGGATACCGGAGGTAGCACTACCTACCACCATCTCTTTGGTTACTGCAAAACAATGAAGTAAGCTCATTTCCAAAACCAGGAAATTTGTTTTCCTAATGATACGCCCTCAAGGAAAGAAGAAGACGATGGCCATGACCTCCAGACAGGGCCCCTCCGCATGACAACTACAGATGGACAAGGTTGTGGAGGAGTACAAGGACATATTCACCTCCCTTGCAGGGGTTCCTCTGCCCTATCATGTCAAGCACTCCATTGATCTGACCCCAGGTGAGCCGCTACCCAATGGACCAATCTATCGACGCTCCATGCTAGAGAACAATGGAATCAAGAGGTAGATTCAGAAGCTGTAGAAATGTCACATTTGTCTAAGTTCATCGCCCAGTGGGAGCTTGATCATGCTGGTATAGAAGAAGGATGGGACTTGGAGACTCTGTATTGACTATCGGGCGCTGAACAAGATCACTGTCTGTAATAGGTACCCGATCCCACAAATTGATGACCTCCTGGACCAACTGAAGGGGCAAAAATATTTCAGCAAGATCGATTTCAAGTCAGGATATCACTAGGTACCAATCGAACCTTCTGATGTGTGGAAGACTGCCTTCAAAGCCAAGAAGGGCCTTTTCGAATGGTTGGTTATGCCTTTCGGATTGACAAATGCTCTTGCAACCTTCATGAGGCTAATGGATGACGTCTTGCGGCCATTCACCACCTCATTTGTAGTGGTATACTTGGATGACATCCTGATCTTCAGCCAGAGTTGAGAAGAGAACCTCCACCACATCCGATAGGTTCTCCAAACACTGCGGCAACACGAGTTGTGTGCCAATTTGGAGAAATGCACTTTTGGCATGACCCAAGTTTAGTATATGGGATACATTATTGATGAACAGGGGGTGCATGTGGATCTAGGCAAGATCCAAGTCATTTGGGATTAGCCATCTCCAACCACTCTGACAAAGCTCCGCAACTTTCTAGGTCTTGCCAACTTCTACCGCAGGTTCATGCTAGGATTTTCTCATATCACTGGGCCCTTGAGTCATGTCACCAAGGGAGGAGCGAAAGAAAAATTCTGTTGGTTTGAATCTCAACACAAGGCATTCACAGAGTTGAAAGATCACCTCTGCTCAGTACTAGTGCTTGCATTACTAGACTTGCAACAACCATCTGAGGTCAAGATAGATGCATCTGACTATGCTATTGGGGTAGTCCTTACCCAACACGGGCATCTAGTGGCATATGATAGTGAAACACTTTCAGACATAGGCCAAAAGTATTCGACTTATGACAAAGAGATGTATTCCATTTTGCAGGCCTGTCGAATATGGAAACATTACATTTTGGGGAAGGAATCTGTCATCCACACAGACCATCGACCCCTTTAGTTCATACAGATCCAATGGAAATTGTAGAATGATCGCCATCAGAAGTGGTCCACATACCTGCAACAGTTCCATTTGAATATCAAGTATAAGAAGGGCAACACCAATAATGTTGCAAATTGCCTCAGTCAACCACCGATCATGGCGTTAACCACCGTGCTAAACTCTTGTGGGTACGAGACTTATGATTGGCCACTTCTCTACAAAAGTGACCCAGAATTCGACCACACATACCATACACTCATGGAGGGTCAGCATGTTCCAGATTCTCACCTCTAGGATGCTCTGTTATGCCACCTAGGTCACCTTTATGTTCCTTTAAGCGAGTGTGCCAAGATGGTTTGGGAAGCACACTACAGTCGGGCTGTTGGGCATTTCAGGGTCGAGAAAACAATGGCAGTACTGCAAAAGTATTTCTATTGGCCGAATCTTTGACAGGATGTTGGGAAGTACATCAGATCATTCCTGCACCATTGCCAAATCAACCATCAAGAAGCAAGGCCTCTATACCCCACTGCCTACCCCTAGTCGACCTTGGGAATCCATCTCCATGGATTACATGTCAGGCCTTCCTTCCACTAAGCATGGAAACGACTGTGATTTTGTGGTCATTGACAGGTTCTCTAAGATGGCCATTATGGCGGCCTGCAAGAAGAATATCACAACAGAAACCACTGCTAAACTCTTATTTGAACGAGTGTGGGTACACTTTGGGATCCCATAGTCTATCATCTCAGATCAGGATAGTCAGTTCCTCAGTACGTTTTGGTCCAATCTCTGGTCAATTCTGGACACCAAACTCACTAAGTCCACAGCCTTCCATCCTCAAACTGATGGCCAGACAAAGGTTTTTAATAGGATGATTGTGCACATTCTGTGCATGTACAACTCAAATCATCCATGCACATGGGACGAGAGCCTCCCCTATGTTCAACATAGCTACAACCGAGCTCTTCATAGCTCGACTGGCCATAGCCCTTTTCAGGTGGGCTTGGGATTCCAGCCACTATGCCCCATTGATGTGGCCATGCCACTTGCAACTACTCACATAGATTCGACTCATGTCTAGTCTGAAACAAACAAGGCAACCAGCTTCATTGAGCACATCCAATATATTCACCAGCAGGTCCATGACATTCTGGAGAAATCAAGTGCCAAGTACAAGCAGCGACATGATCAACATTGGGTGCCACACAAGTTTCAGGTGGGCGACAAAGTCTGGTTGCATTTGCAAAAGGAACGCCTTACTAGAGCCTATCAGAAACTGAGACCACTCTGATATGGTCCTTACACCATTACTAAGGCTATGGGAGATAATGCATTTGAGCTCAGCATTACCCCATTCCTTGGTTTGCACCCAGTGTTCAATTTGGACTGCCTTCGGCCATACTTTCCACCATTGCTAGACACATCCAACATTGCAGAACAACTCACACCCACAGAATTAAATCCAGATTGCATGGAACAAGCTGCAACTGATCGGATCATGGACACACAGATCAAGAACAATCGCTGACAGAATATCCAACTGTATTGAGTTGTCAAAGCAGACCAACTCCTTCACCAAGGCAAGTGGCTCACCAAGGACCAAGTTCAGCAAAAGTTTCCTCATCTCATGGAGGAACTCAACACAATGGGGACCATTGCTTCCTAAGAGGGGAGGAATTATCCAGGTAGATCTTGGTGGCCACCTACCAAGTCCACTTGGACCCCCACCATTGTTTCTCCCAACATTTTCAGTTTCCTTAATTGTAGCACAACTTACTATTTTTAGCAGTTTTTCGGCTCCTGAACTTCCGGAGCCGTTTTGAGGCCCTAAACGACGTTTTTTTGGTAAATCTAGGGGCAACATGGGTCCATGGACCGCTGTTTCCCTTCCCAAAGTGGTAGTGCTTG
>APFE030691119.1:426043-531452 GCA_000404065.3 Pinus taeda | reverse complement strand
GAGGCCAATCCTGCATTGCCTGGATCTTTTTGGGGTCCACCTTGACACCTTCACGCCCCACAATGTGGCCCAAATACTCAACTTCTTCCATGCCAAAAGAACACTTGGACATCTTAACAAATAACTTATGCTTGCGGAGCAGTTGCAAGAGCAAATCTACATGCTGAAGATGTGCGGCCCAAGTGCAACTGTAGATGAGGATGTCATCGAAGAAAACAAGGACAAATTTCCTGAGATATGGTTTGAGAAGGTGGTTCATAAGGCTCTGAAAAATAGATGGGGCATTACAAAGACCAAATGGCATGACCAAGAACTCATAATGGCCTTCGTGAGTTCTAAAAGCAATGTTTGGAATGTCTACTTCCTTCATAAGAATTTGGTGGTAGCCTGAGAAAAAATCCAGCCTAGTGAAGAATTGAGCCCCATTGAGTTCATCTAGCAAATCATCAACAACTGGGATGGGAAATTTATCTTTGACTGTCAATTTATTGAGGGCCCTGAAGTCTGGACACATACGCCATTCCCCATCTTTCTTGAGCACCATGAACACCGGTGATGAATAAGGACTAATGCTGGGACAAATGACACCTGCTTCCAAAAGTTCCTTGATTATTTTTTCTATTTCATTCTTTTGGGTGAACGGATATCTGTATGGGCACACATTTGGTGGTTGGGCCCCTGGAACTAAGGTGAGGCTATGATCATGTTCCCCTCTCGAGGGTGGAAGCTCATGAGGCTTGTCCTGTGAAAATCACGACCCGGTATAGGAACCCCACACAACTACTCAAATCTGGTGGATCTGAGAGATATGAATGGCTGATCGGATAGCTTTGAGCGGCAGAACAGATTGCTGCTACGGATCTGATGGATCTAATAGATCGGAGTGGCTGGTCTGCTAACTCGCAACTGCGGGACTGATGTCTACTGCTGCTGCAAACCCCACTTGTGAGATCTGATTTGGCAGAGATTATGCGTGATCCCGAGATAGAAAAGGGAACTATGGTCTCGAGGAGTGTCAGGTGTTATAGATCGAAATATACATAAGGGTCTGACAGTAGTACTCAGCCCAATGTTTCAGGGCTATAACTAAGGAGGATCAACCATACCCTTAGCCGTACAACCCGACTACCTTATCGTACGGGCGAGTAATCTATCCGAGTGCTATTCTCGGTGTACTGTAGCAGCAAGACGGCCGACGGTTTATCTATGGCAAGGTTTCAAAGGAGCTAGGGGGCTTCCGACATACCTAGAGGGTACTTGGAAGACAGTCCATGCACGGTTCTGTCTAATGCGCTACTACTCGAAGGGGTGCCCATAGGGGTTACAAGGGGGTCCAACAAGCGTGACCACCTATTGTATTTCCTGCGTGCATGGATCCCCAAATCCGCAGGTTTATGTGCTCAACGACAGATCCCGTGGTTTAAAGACGTCAGAACATGTCTCTAGCCAAAATTTTTTTTGCTAAGAAATGGAGATCCCACCTGCCCTGGAAAGTGCTATGATACCACTTGTTATGCTCTTAACCTGCAAGACGATACCAGAATACCGAATATGTGAATAAATATACCCAGAACATAGAATAGTGAGTAACAACAACAAGTATTTTATTATTCACAAAGCAATGGTCACTTGCCTCTTCGAGGGGGAAACCTCCAATAGAGCAGATCTTGATGACAAAATAAGACAAGATGCTCCTCACAAGGAGTCTCTATCCTTTATATATGACTCATATATGCAATACCATGGATCAATACCATGGTTCTTATTAATACCATCTATCTAATACCATGGCCCATTTGCAACTAACTGTGGTCCCGCCATTAAATGCGGGTTAACCACTTACAATTATTAATATGGGCTTTATTGACTCTTTACTTAACTATACTTATGACTCGATCCTACTACATAAATAAGGGGGTTAGGGTGGGACCCTAACAAATGATGCTAGGAAATTGGCATTGAGAGACAAGATCTGGAAATTCACATGGGTAAAAATGAAATTTTTGTTCAATACCTATCCAGATTCACTCAAGTTCGAGATGAAATTGGACGAGCAGGAGAAAATGTGGCACCATATAATCTTTTGAGCTTAAAACTCCTTGGTCTTCCGAAGTCCTAAAACAGTTATTAGGATTCAATTAATGAAAGAGACAACCTTCCAGACGAGGAGAGACTTTGGTCTGATTTGGTGTAGGGGGAGATTAGAAGAAACACTAGAGATGGTGTCACATCCAAATCTGATGAGAAAGAAGATTGTGCTCTAGTTGGTAAGGGAAATAGTGCCAAAGGAAAGAAGGCTCGAGGTGAGGCAGAATCTAGCCAAAACCATGGCAAGAAGAAAGACCTTAGTAAATTAAATGCTTCACTGCCATGAGTATGGGCACTATGTAACTAAGTGTCCACAGAAGAAATCCAATAAGGAGCCTGCAACAGTAGTAGGAGGATATGCTCTTGCATCACAATTCGAGTTGGATTTCACCCTCATTGCTTGCATAGAAAGCACAGTAAGAGGGAGTGAATGGTACCTAGACTCTGACACTTCATATCATATGACAAGAAATAAGGAGTTCTTCAACAACCTATAGGAGAAGGACCTACAATTACACATAGAGCTTGGAGATGATGGAAGGTATAATACCAAAGGGATTGACACTATCACCTTTAATAGGGAGTCAAGATCCCATCTTCACCTAAAGGATGTAATGTATATGCATGGTCTGATGAAAAATCTAGTTTCTGTAGCTGTACTTGAAGACCGTGAATATGACATTTTGTTTAGTAAGGGGAAAGATTATTTGAAGCATGTTGCTACTGGACTAGTAAAATAAATTGGTGTTCGAGTTAAAAATCTCTACAAGTGAGGGGTAGATTGTTCCATTTATGCAGTTATACCTCCAAGAGTGAGGTGGGGCAATGTAGAGCCTTAGTCTCATGTTTGCAAAGACTTGGGCAGGGTCCATAGGACAGTAGTAGCAGTTGAAGTATACTCTTCTCATGGATCATTACCATTGCTACATAGGCCCATAGCATTCAGTAGCAGAAGGACCAATTTCAGTTGATGCAGTCAGATCTTGAGCAACAGTGCAGTGGCTAGTAGCAGTCATAGGCTCAGGAGATAGTTTCAGCTCAAAGACACATTTGATTCAGTATTTTGGATGCTTCCCAGTTGCAGTTGTTGCAGTAACAATAATAACAGTGAAAGGGATTGTTAGTTGTGTTACAATACATTCCTAAGGATTAGTAGGATTCGGATGGTTCAAAACCCTTTTCTTACTAAGGAGTGTTAAATTGTAGCAAGAAAAGACTTCATTTGACTTGTGCCTTGGTCAAATAGACAAATTCGAATTTCCACAACAGCTGGATGAATTGAGTTGTAGTTAGAAGGAGTGACATGGCCAAGTCACGCAATTAAGTCAGTGAGTTTGAGTTTGTGGGAAAGAAGTAGCATTGTGCATGAGTTGATTGCTAAGATCTAACAATCTATTAGACTTATATTTAGTTAAATGCATTTATCTAAGCTCTGGTCTAGAATAGAGTTAATAGGAGTTCAGTTGAATAGTAATAATTGTTGTTAAGTCACTAATCTCTCAGTTAACTGATCAATTTACTAAAAATAGCCATAGTCATGGATGGAATTTGAATTTCCTAGTTGAGGTGGAGGAAAAGGCACATTGTAATTGTCAATTGTATACTAGTTGAGTGTACAGGTTTTGAATTGGAGCAGGTGATCAATTCTTGTTGGATTTGTGCCAAGAAATATGGAATTTTCATATTTTTTAGGAGCTATTTTCCTCAATGATTGCGCAAGGAAATAGGTGGAAGGTTGAGGCCTATTTTGGCTAAGTGTTGGTCAAAGCAGGTCATAGAGCAGGAGATTAGTATCGCAGTGTAGGTGGAGCTTCAAGGATTGAAGTCGTCATTGTAATAGATACATACTCTCATCTCATTTAATACAAAACAACATAGGAGTTTTTCCTAGTTGGGTTCCCCAGGAAAAATATTGTGTTCATTGTGATTTAATGGTTGCATGCTATTGCATGTGTTTCTATTATATGTTTTCTTTTCCACAAATTGAGTAGAAGAAATGTGTGTCTATTGTTTCCAATCTGAATTTATTAGCAACTGCAAATTTCGAACTATTTCTACACCTTCTACTATAAACATTAAATGAGCTTATATATTTGTTGATAAGATTTTCTAAATATACAATTTTTAACCAAACTTATTAAACAAAATGAATGTATATGAACTTTTTAATTTTTATGAAAATAATAATTTAATTTACAAATAATATATGAAGTCCATTTTATATAATTATTGCACCATAATATACTCAATATATTATTTATTATTAATATTTTCTAAATATACAATTTTTAACCAAACTTAATAAACAAAATCAATGTGTATGAGCTTTTTCTTTCTTAATGAAAACAATAATTCAATTTACAAATAATATATCAAGTCTATTTGCTATAATTATTGCACAATAATATACTCAATATTTTATTTATTATTAAAAAATCAAATCTATAATTACCTATTAAAACTTATATTTAAATACTTTTATTAATAACAAAAATCAATCTAACACCATAACAAATGTGTTATCCTAATATTTAAATACAACATAATAATATAAACATTTTTTTGATTGATATAATTTTTTTATTATATTAATTACATGATAATAAAAACAATATACTTTTCCCCCGATCGGGGTGGAAGAGGTGGCGACATGCGGAAACATAATGGAGGTAGAAAGGTGGCACTGCAAGCCACCACGAAACAATATAATCATACAGGATACTGTGATGGTTTGCAGGTCTAGCAGAATCCCGAGGAATGGAGGTGACAGAGCAATGAAGAAGGAAGGTGGCAAGAACGGTGGTGATCAAACGATGAAGGAAGGTGGGAAGATCGACGGCGCCCAAATGATGGGATGTTGGATAGCTGGCATAGGATTAATATGGGTAGGGGAGGGTGATCGTAAGGACTACATGCGCCAAAGAAAGGAGAAGTAGGGATTCAAAGACTGGGTAGCACACTCTACTACATGCCTTGGAAGCAGGAGCGCATACGTGAGTCAATTCATGGATTATACTGAGATCACAGGCAGGAGTATAGAAACAGTTGGAGGTATAACAGTTGCGGGAGACCATCGAAAGGAGAAGGACCGGGAGCTCACCTATCTCAATATCTGCCAGAAGACAGAGGGTGAGAGCATGGAGAGAGCAGAGGCTGACACAGGCAAGAGAGGAAGACGGACAAGTCAGAACAAAACCATGCAAGGAATACGGGTGAACATAGATCAGGGCCAAGAGGAGACAGAAGAACAGACGTTTATGGAGGAAGTGAAGACCGCTGAGAATTTTCACCAAAGCCACTTGAGGAGAGGAGGAATAGGGAAAGTCAGAAATCCTGGGAGAGACCAGTAAGAGGAGAAAACGCATCAGGGTAAGAAAACCCGAGGGCCTGGAGGTGAGGAATTCATAGGGAATATATCCTTTGAAGTCGGACAGGGTAGCAAGACAGGCGCTTGGAACAAACCCACATGCTCAGGATGAGGAAGAGGATGCAGGGGCAGGGGCAGAGGTCATCAAATTGGCAGACAAGAACAGAGACCAGCCTCCCCAGTTGGCCAGAGACGTGGCCAGAAAACCATGAAGCACATGGTACAAGAGGCTGAAAGAGCTTACAATGAAGGCACCGATGCTGATATCCGGAGGATATTCCAAGAAATAGAGGCCAATGCCCTACAGGAAGATTTAGAACCAGAGATGGACGAATGGGGCAACCTGATTCCAGACCCGAGTAATACGAGGGGTCGACTGTCTCTATACAAACAGGCCCTTCATGTATACTAGGTATTAAAGAGATTACTGGAAAAAGCTATGGAACAGGTAGCAGTAGAAATGGCTGAGATAGCTCAAGGAATCCCAAACTTAAAGAGAGAAATGAAGAACCTCCAAATTACCTTTCTCATGCAGGACAACAAGTTAGAAGAGATTCAACAGCATTTGAAGAAGATAGCCCCTGTGACAAAGGACGAAGGCACCCCTCCAGAAAACATGGTAGATTAATCCTTCTAGCTGCGCTTATGGTAGCCTTGTTAGTTAGCCGAGATATAATTCTCCTTTTGTTCATAGTTTCTAATGGTGATAGGAAATCAGTTTAGTATTTTTGACAACATAGTTCATCTAGCATGGATAGATAGACTTATTCCTTTTTGCTACTGGTCGGCTTATAAAGACTTAAGGTGGCCAATAGACTCGGTTTCCCTTCGGGGCAAGCTGAGGCCACCAAATATTTGTATGTATTTCAATTTGGTGCAATAGAAAATTAAAGTTCCTACCTTAGCTTACAAAAAAAAAACAATATACTTTTAATTTTTACAAAACATTTCATCATTTTCTCTTTGATTTCTATATTTTCTACTCTATTATTAACACATATTGACTTTTTCAACATCCTTAAAATAATTTTCTTTTTTTAGAAATGATTTTCAAAATATGTAGTAATTTTATATAATCGTCAATAAACAAATGCTATATAGTAACTAGAGAGTAGCTAATCCTTGTCACTTAGTTTAAATATAGCCAAATTAAAATATAAAATAATAAAAATATCAAAATTTCATAAATATTTAATAATACAATATATTAATCAAACCAAATTATTACATAATAAAACTACACCCAATTCATTGTTCCTGTCATCTCATAATTTGGAATGTACTTAGACACTCACTAGCAAGGTAAAGTAGGTAGGGAGGAAGGTCATAAGCGTATCCCAATCATTCAGAAGATAGATCTAATACTCGTGGGTTCTTCAGAGTGGATCAATGTGAGATGGGAGGGGATATTAGCATTTTCACTTGGAGGTTCTAACTACAAGCTTGATCAAGGTCACCAACCACCTAGTATCCTGCTAGAGCTTTTGGACGAGCTTCGAGATAACATTCACAATTTTATGTAATTTGTCATCTTTCTAATTTAGATTTCTAAACTGTAATGTTAAATTTAATTACAAACATAATTGTAGGATGACAATAACGAAAGAGATAGTTACTTTGTTGTGGGTCAAGTGAAGAAGTTACAATGAAAAGTCAAAATAATGACCTAAGGTGTTATACTATAGGATTGCTCATCACTCATGATACATGTATACACATTTTTATTTTATCATATATATTTTCCATTTTCATTAAAATAAATTCGACATGGTTTTTATTTTTTATAGGAGTTGTTTCTAATGCGGTTTTTTGGAATTTATGGTGGTAGAATCTTGTGGAAAAATTAGAGGTGAAATCTAGATTTCTGTTATTTAAATTAGTTTTTTTATTGTATATATTGATTCAACACCCTGAAGAGGAACACTTCGATTATGCGGGATTACCCATCAAACTTGTGATTTCAATAAATTCCTACCGGATTTTAAAAAAATTAAACTAGAAAATACTATGTAAAAAACTTCCAAATAAATATCACTAGAAATAACTCACTTTTTATGTAAAGTTTATATAATAATAATAATTGTAACACTGCAAGAAACAAGGGAATAATAGAATCCAATTATATGAATTTTGTCATGTATATTAAAATGGAAATGCTTCCGGAATAATTAGAATAATCTAATCCAACTTTCTAAATTTCGTAGAGATTAACACGTTCACACGTTGTCTCTCTTATCTTAACATGTAGTCTCTCTATCTTGAAATTAAATGCTCGTTTACACGTTGTCTCTATCCCTTTTGTCCTAATTGTAAAACATTTGCATTTGCGACGTTCATACATACGAGATATCAAGTTTTTGGTAAGTTTCGTCACAAGATTTTCCTACAATGTTGAGAATTTCCTGAAGAACTCCAACCCTACACCCATGTGAAAGAGCTCTATGAGGCTTCCAATCAATAATCGCCTTCTCCGTGAATTGTTCGACTCTAAAAAATTCAATGAATTCCGTGTGAGTCTGAATGTGGAGAGCACCAGCGTCCCGCAGGCAGAGGCAACAAAGTGGGCGTATTGCAGGACGACGACTTCAAGCCCATGACGGTTTTTGTTTTAATACAATGCTGGTTATTCCTGCAATGCATTGAACTTCTTGTATGCTAGTCATTCCTGCAATGGGACGGGAAAATTAGCTGCAACTCTGATTTGAAGACTTGCAGCCGTATGTTTTTAGGTTTGATGAGAACTTGCCCGTCTTCCCTTTGACTTCTGTGTTGTCTTGTTTTGATTCTGTCATTGTCTAAGAATGTCCACATTAGTCACTATCTGAGATCTGTGGGGCGTATTCTTGGTATTTGACCACTGTCCTGAGGTGGTGGTACTATTTGTCAGTGGCTCATTCTCCTTTGTCAGGTCCAGGGGGTTAAATTTGACGGGTACCCTTACCCATCACAATTATTTTTTTTAATGACAGATTTCATTCTTTCAACTTCCCTTTATATGACTTTTAAAATTTAATTTTACCAGTTTATCTATTTTTTGCAAATTAGATTCATAATTGGTTTTATATGAAGAAAAGTGGCGTGCAAATAGTGAAGTGAATGCAATTGATTTTTGAAAAGATTAAGGCAAAAAGAAACTTGTTATTGCCAAAATTAAGTTTCCAATGTTTAGTTTTTCTATTTATTTTTCAATAAGAAAAAACCACTTATTTTGATAGTAAATCAAAACAAACAAGATTACATTAGCCAAAGTCTTTTTGGCTCATAGTACCACCAAAACATACAAAAAGAAATTGCAATAAGATTAAAAGAAAAACATCTCAATGCTAGATATCAAGGAGAGAACCACCATAGAGGGTCAAACTCCAAAGTCTCCCTTTGATTATCAGTGGACATCTCTGGCTGGCGCAGAATCGCACCATTTTTTATAGCAAACCTGTGTGTTGGCCGCACACTGCAGCTTGTATAATATCGACATTTAATGAAATTCCTGAGCCTTCTCAACCCCGAACCTGCAGGCCACATGCCCCTCCACATATTGATAAAAATACCCGTTGGCCGTATTTTGATGGCACAACTCAACAACAGGGATGTGGGGGTGGATTTATCCTTCACATGAGTGAACATCATTACTTCAAAGTCAATATGGGATTAGAGGCTAGAACAAAAAACTTCGCCGAACTCATCACTCTTTGTCATCTCTTGCATTTCTCTTTGGGGCATAACTGCATGAGCATTAATATTTTTGGAGACTCGAAGATCATTATAAATTGGTTCAATAATATTACTGCTTGTCACATTCACACACTCAGTAATATTTTGGATGAAATAAACATTTTCAAGGCTCAATTTAATAATATCACATGCAATTATATTTGCAGGGAACATAACAGCAGCGCTGACGAGTTATCCAAGGCGGCCACGATACTTCCTAGAGGAGAGTGGATGATCCGAGAGTAGCAAGGGTCAAATCAATACCACTACTATCACTGCCCTTACATAAATCTACATTATCATAGGGCTGAGAGCCCATGATCTGATTATCTTTATGGAATTTTGAACAAAAATTTTATATCTTTTGAATATGTTGTATAGGATATATATATAGCCGTGCGTGGCAAATGTACAGATTCAATAGAAGGACTTTTATATGAACATCCTGCGTGATGTTCTGGACAGTATATAGTTATTTTTTGCAGAACTATTCAAATTTTTGACTGAGTCCTCTGGGGCTAGACGGATACCGCATATGCATCTTGCATCTACAATATGTAATTTTTCAAAGTTAATGAAAGATTACAATTTTTCCAGTGGAAAAAAAAAAAAAATAAATAAATAAAATTCAAGGAGAGAACCACTAAACTGATGAGCAAGAAAACTACAGAGAAAACTCAAAGCTTGTGAAGTAAAACTACACACTCTGGTGATGCATACTGGATACTATTGTGATCCCATCCAGTGCCTAGTGGATACTACTATAATCCCACCGAGTGCCTATTAGATACTATTGTGGTCTAGAAATCATTTGGATCTCATGCTAAGAAATGCATTGAATACTTATTATGCATTTGGATCTCATACTTTAGAGTGGTAGTGATTATCTGCACTAAGCTACCATTGGATTAGTGTGCATATGTGCCTAATTCATACTGTTATAATCACATATATTGGTACATAATACATGTTATTGCGTGAGCACCCACTGCTTACTGGATATTGTTATAATAGCCCCTACACTTACTAGTGACCACCGATAAATAAATTTCCATAAAACTATCTAAAATAGGTTGTTTACTGTAAAACCCCAGTTTTTTTTAAACAGAAAAACACGTTCTATTGATAATGGAAGAGAATGTACATATATTACCTTGTATCACCAAAATTCACGAGCTTGATTATATTAAACAACCAGTCCATAGGAAACCTGGGCATAAACTTTTGGTGCTAATGAGAAAGTAGAAGAAAAAAGCCATTGTTGTGTGAGCACTTCAAAAAGCCATAACAAAAATGTAATAGAAATCTATCAATCTATGTAGATCAAAATAAAGAAACAGAGGACCCAGACAAGTCAAATCCTTAGAATGATCTATAATATCACATATATCAAATTATTCATATGAAATGCAATATATGCCATACATTGGAAATTATCAGAGTATAGGTTTTGGGTATTATCCTGTGCACTTGAAATTCTTACTGGAAATGATTTGGGTATCCATTCATTGATTTCTCCTACAAAAAAATCTTTGATGACGAGTCTGATCTCATCCTACTCATTGCCATCATTCACATCATCATTTGTTATTGAAAATACCTTGTTATGTTCCTCATCCTCATTTTCTCCATTGGATCGAAGCTTCCTCGAATATCTCCCCATTGCTGCATCATCAATTCCATTTTCATGCCCCTCTGAAGCCCTATGCACTTTGGGCCCAAAGAAAGATCCATAGTGAACAAATAAAAAAGCCACAAAAAACACTAAAACAAGCAGAGGCGTAAGAGATTTAGTCCTCTGAAATTCCTCCGAAGCACTTCATTGTGAGCCCTCATCTTCAATCTATCTAGATGAACCCAGATCTCTATGTGAATTGATGAAAGAAAACCAAATCTATGGCACTAGATCCCCTTATTCTAAGGGCCTTGTAGACTTGTAAAACCTTGAAGATAACATTGTTTTTGTGGTACAATGATAAAAAGAAGTCACATAGAACTCAATGGGATGTCAAACCCAAGGAAGAACAGATAAAAGTACTCTAAAGTGGGAGTGAATAGCCTATGAAGTAGTCATTGTGTAGACAACGTAAAAAGTCAATAACTGTGAACCAACCATTCACATGGACCATGGTGCCCATGAAAGCATTTGGATAAAATTTATTTTAAAAAATAGCATATTGGACTCGACATATCCCAGTGCCAATGCTAGCTTAGTATAAATAAATAAATAAAATATGTATAAAGATTTGAAACTTCTGATTTTTTTATACGCCTGTCATTTTGACATTTTTCAAAATTATTTGCAAGTTCATTGTGACGTGTTTATTTTAAAACGAACTTTATTTTACGAACAATGTAAACTTTGAAACGGGAACCCATACTGTTACCCGTTTTGTAGAGATAGCAAAAAAGTGACCCGATTTCGAAAAGGGGTTATGCAAAACACACATGTTTTTTTAAGCTTAGTTTTTGGCACTATAAATTTTTTTATGTACATTGCGTTTTATAATGGTAGTGTTTTTTTATGCTGATTTAAAAACGTGGTAATTCTGCACCAGACTCTTTTTTTAAAAGGTTTTTTTTAACTTTTTTTATTTTCTAATGTATGAAATGTAAATAATTATTTTGTAAACTTAATAATTTTTGAAATGGTCTTTTTCTTCATATTTTCTTGTTTTTATTTTAATTTTTTTTTTTTTTTGTAGTGAGGTTTTTATTGTTTCACATATTTAAAAAAGAAGGTTGATATTTTGAATTTTCAATATTCTACATATTTATACATTGTTAATTAATTTTTCAATCCACATGAAATAATTATTTCTAAAAAACAATATTTTCTAACAATTGACATAAAAATAGCCATTTTTAACATAAATATAATTAAAAAACTACACGTTTTGATAATTTTTTGCTACAATTGACATGCGAAAATCACAATTTTTATACGAAAATTTTAACTAAAAATAGTTAAATAATAGTTTTTTTATGAATTTCATGTCAAGAAAATAATAATAATCACTTTTTTTTTCAAAAAATAATGGTTAACTTAAAAATTAATGCGAAAATCACATATTACAAATATTGAATGCATAACAACCTTAATTGAGTGTATATTCTTCTCATAAAATATCAAAGTCAAAAGATTGCAAGTATAACAACTTAATAATTACAAAAAATGAGCTTGATTTCCAAGCATAACTTAAATTTAATCAACAATGTCACGTAATCCAAACTCTTCGTCCTCTAGAGTTTCATCCTTGTTTTCTTCCTCAATATTTTCTACTTCCTTTTGCTCATTTTCATCTTCTAATGGATCTTCCATGTCTGCCAATCTCCCAATGTATGTCTTTCCAAACATCCCATGTAATGGTGGTTGAGGTTCCTTTGCCTTTTTTTCCACACGTGATTCACTAAAATCCCCTTTCTTCAACCCAATTTCTTGCATTGCATCTGGAAGAAATTGAAGAGCATTAATTCTTTGCTGAATGAAATTGCATTGTAATGGATCTTTCTCAATTGTAATGCAATTTCTTCCTTTTTGAAGGTAGCATGCTAGTGTTGTACCTAGTTATCAAGCACAAAAAAAATAATGAAGTAAATTAGTAAAATGACATATTAATGAAAAAAATAACATATTGAAATTCAATTCTATATAATAAAACTTACCTGAGCCAGAAAATAAATCTAGAAACCAATCTCCTTCATTTGAACATATGTCTATGTTGAAGCCCTGAAAATTGGGTCAACAACAAGGGGGATACCCGCCCGGTCCGGACCTTGGTTGGCAGCTCCTTTTCCGTTTGGTATAGCGAGTCCAACTGGGGATAATGGGACCAGTTTCCCACTTTGTGTGTGTGTGTGTAAGATTAATTGATGTTCCTGGCTTTAAAAGATTCTAATTGGGGTGATCTACTTCTAATTCTAATCTAATGACATGTAATTGTATTCTAAAAAAGCAACAACATCTAAATCTATACTAACCTGGGTTATGATTCTTCTGTTATGCGATCTAAAATGATTTCAGATAATAATCGGTAATAAAGATAATTCAACTGTTATAAGAAAATAATTCAATATAGATCAATCACTTCGCATAAAAGTTAGGCGAAACAGTTGCGTAAAACATATCACATAATAAGTTGTTCATATATCAAGCATAAATAAATAGCTATCACCGTACAAAAGTGCCAAATGATAACTCAGGCATTCAAGAATTAACATATAAATAACTGAATTTAAATATCACTTTAACACAGGAAATAGAAACAGTTAAGAGATAAAAGTACCATTTATAACTAGTTCTACTCATGAGCTTCAAGTGATAGCGACTTATCTCTTCTCAATCCAACATCAACTAAGAGTATAGAAGTGCAACATCAGTAGCATATATCAGATGCAAGAATCAATAAATCATGTTCCACTCATTCACCAAAACCTCCTCGGAGGGTGCAAGAGTGCATGTTCTGAGGACAAGTTTTTGATAAATTTCTAGACCCTTCTCTAAATGCATGAGAAGGGTTTAAATACTACTAACTATGTCTAAAAATAACTTATTTACAAAAATTTAGGATACGGTTTAAATGACCGTCCCTTTTCCAGGGAAACTAAAATAAAACTATTTCTAAAATTAAATCTAAAACTAACTATTTCTGTATTTTCTCCTTAATGTCGCAAGCATTCAGCATTTGCCTGAGAAGAGTCAGTTAGCTGACTTTAGCCTTTAAATGTGCTGCAAAAACGGAATCAGCAAGAGTTGACACTATCTTTTCGGTACTGGGCTTACAGGAGACTGAGCAATTAGAGGCTTTCCATTTCGAGAAGTTTTACCCAGCGATGCGCGATTAGCGCTAGCGCTATTCGCGCATCAAAAACTGCCTTTGTTTCTTAATCCGGACTTCCTTAGTGCGATTTTCGCCTCTTGCATGTTTTCTTGTAGCAGATGTAAAGTTGAAATTTTGTGAAAATAATGATTCTGAGAGCGCTTGACCTTGAGCCTAAACTGCCTGTATTTGATGTCAGTGCTGTATTTTGATTCAAGGATCTTCTATATAGATTCTACTCGTCAAGATGTTTCTGTCGATATATGGCACGCCAAGTAATTCTTCACGGTTTGAGAGATATTCATGTTTGAAGTTAGTAACCCCAATTAGTGGGCTAAAACCCTATGGGGTTGTGGCATGGCACTCATAATTGGTTTTTTTCATTGAATAATCATTAATTAATCATTTTTTAAGCTCCTAAAATCCCTCCAACATTCTCTATAGAATCCCCTCTCAACTCTATAAAAAGAAAACTCATATATCCTCCAAATGAAGTGATCGTGGCATTTTTACTATAACTTCATTTCTACGAAGTATTAGATTCTGAAATGAAAAATCATTTGATTCACAATCCTAATGAACATTGTGACCTAATTTCAGATCTTAGTTCATTATATTTTTGGAGATATGATCTGTGGAAGTTAGGGTTTTTGCAAAATCCCTAATTTCATCTCAAAGAAGTGACTTTGGGAAAATTGTCATAACGCTCTCTCTGAGAAGAGGATTGGAATTCTGGAAAAAGTGGTGGATAGTGCATGGACTGTAGCTTTCTTTGTATCAATTTGAGAGATGAAGGAGGAAACACATGGCACATCGTACAAGTTCGCTCTACTGAACTAGTCCATAATTAGGTCATTGTGAGAGATTGGGCATAACTTTGCCTTGAAGAGTCCAAATCGGGTCAGACCTGTGGCATTGGAAAGAAGACTGGGAGGGCTTCTACAAGACCAAAGATCACATGATGGGGATCTGAAATCGTATAGATACATTAGATTAAATATCGTGCTCCTAGAAGGCAAGAAAAACTACACAATCTAAACTTTGAAACGGGAACCCATACTGTTACCCGTTTTATAGAGATAGCAAAAAAGTGACCCGAATTTCGAACAGGGGTTATGCAGAACACACATGTGTTTTTTACAGCTTAGTTTTTGGCACTATAATTTTTTTTTATGTGCAGTGTGTTTTATAATGGTAGTGTTTTTTATGCTGATTTAAAAACGTGGTAATTCTGCACCAAACTCTTTTTCTAAAAGGTCTTTTTTTTAACTTTTTTAATTTTCTAATGTATGAAATGTAAATAATTATTTTGTAACCTTAATAATTTTTGAAGTGGTCTTTGTCTTCATATTTTCTTGTTTTTATTTTAATTTTATTTTTTTTTATAGTGAGGTTTTTATTGTTTCGCATATTTAAAGAAGAGGGTTGATATTTTGAATTTTTGATATTCTACATATTTATACATTGTTAATTAATTTTTCAATCCACAAGAAATAATTATTTCTAAAAAACAATATTTTCTAACAATTGACATAAAAATAGCCATTTTTAACATAAATATAATTAAAAAACTACACCTTTTGATAATTTTTTGCTACAATTGACATGCGAAAATCACAATTTTTATACGAAAATTTTAACTAAAAATAGTTTAAATAATAGTTTTTTTAATGAAATTTCCAGTCAAAAAATAATATAATCACTTTTTTTTCAAAAAATAATGGTTACTTAAAAATTAATGCGAAAATCACATATTAAATATTGAATGCGATTAACAATCCTTAATGAGTGTATATTCCCTTCTCATAAAAGTCAAAGTCAAACATTGCAGTAACATTAATAAATTACAAAAATGAGCTTGATTTCCAAGCATAACTTAAATTTAAATCAACAATGTCACGTAATCCAAACCTTTTGTCTCTAGAGTCATCCTTGTTTCTTCCTCAATCTTTTCTACTTCCTTTTGCTCATTTTCATCTTCTAAAGGATCTTCCATGTCTGCCATCCCCATGTATGTCTTTCCAAACTCCATGTAATGTGGTGAGGTCTTTGCCTTTTTTTCACACGATTCACTAAAGTCCCCTTTCTTCAACCCAATTTCTTGCATTGCATCTGGAAGAAATTGAAGAGCATTAATTCTTTGCTGAATGAAATTGCATTGTAATGGATCTTTCTCAATTGTAATGCAATTTCTTCCTTTTTGAAGGTAGCATGCTAGTGTTGTACCTAGTTATCAAGCACAAAAAAAATAATGAAGTAAATTAGTAAAATGACATATTAATGAAAAAAATAACATATTGAAATTCAATTCTATATAATAAAACTTACCTGAGCCAGAAAATAAATCTAGAAACCAATCTCCTTCATTTGAACATATGTCTATGTTGAAGCCCTGAAAATTGGGTCAACAACAAGGGGGATACCCGCCCGGTCCGGACCTTGGTTGGCAGCTCCTTTTCCGTTTGGTATAGCGAGTCCAACTGGGGATAATGGGACCAGTTTCCCACTTTGTGTGTGTGTGTGTAAGATTAATTGATGTTCCTGGCTTTAAAAGATTCTAATTGGGGTGATCTACTTCTAATTCTAATCTAATGACATGTAATTGTATTCTAAAAAAGCAACAACATCTAAATCTATACTAACCTGGGTTATGATTCTTCTGTTATGCGATCTAAAATGATTTCAGATAATAATCGGTAATAAAGATAATTCAACTGTTATAAGAAAATAATTCAATATAGATCAATCACTTCGCATAAAAGTTAGGCGAAACAGTTGCGTAAAACATATCACATAATAAGTTGTTCATATATCAAGCATAAATAAATAGCTATCACCGTACAAAAGTGCCAAATGATAACTCAGGCATTCAAGAATTAACATATAAATAACTGAATTTAAATATCACTTTAACACAGGAAATAGAAACAGTTAAGAGATAAAAGTACCATTTATAACTAGTTCTACTCATGAGCTTCAAGTGATAGCGACTTATCTCTTCTCAATCCAACATCAACTAAGAGTATAGAAGTGCAACATCAGTAGCATATATCAGATGCAAGAATCAATAAATCATGTTCCACTCATTCACCAAAACCTCCTCGGAGGGTGCAAGAGTGCATGTTCTGAGGACAAGTTTTTGATAAATTTCTAGACCCTTCTCTAAATGCATGAGAAGGGTTTAAATACTACTAACTACGTCTAAAAATAACTTATTTACAAAAATTTAGGATACGGTTTAAATGACCGTCCTTTTTCTAGACAAAATAAAATAAAACTATTTCTAAAATTAAATCTAAAGCTAACTATTTCTGTATTTTCTCCTTATTGTCGCAAGCATTCAGCATTTGCTTGAGAAGAGTCAGTTGGTTGACTTCAGCCTTTAAATGTGCTGCAAAAACGGAATCAGCAAGAGCTGGCACTATCTTTTCGGTACTGGGCTTATAGGAGACTGAGCAATTAGAGGCTTTCCATTTCGAGAAGTTTTACCCAGCGATGTGCGATTAGCGCTAGTCGTGCATCGGAAACTGCCTTTGTTTCTTAATCCGGGTTTCCTTAGTGCGATTTTCGCCTCTTGCATGTTTTCTTGTAGCGGATGTAAAGTTGAAATTTTGTGAAAATAATGATTCCGAGAGCTCTTGACCTTGAGCCCTAAACTATCTGTCTTTGATGTTAGCGCTGTCTAGTACTCCTTTAACCATTTCTGTGCAGGGGAGAATTTTGGGCCTTTCTGCTCTCCGGTGCAGGAATGAACAAGCTAACTCTGCAACTGATGCTTCAGACGACCTTGATGAGCCTGCAGTAGCCATAAATCCTATTACCTTAGGATTTATTTCCTCAAGTAGATTATGTATGCCTTCCCAGGTGCCGTGTTTCTGTTGCATGTTGTGTCTGTGTATAAGGGCGCCTTTTCTCTGTCTTCAGATATCAGAGCCTTGCCTATTTTCACCGTAGTTTCCCGTACACTGCTTTGTATAACCTTTTGTCCTTCATTCCAGCAGTTTACAAGTGAGGTGAGATTAATGATAATAAATAACGATGGGAATGCTTTGACTGCCGAAGACATTTAAAAATATGCCACCTTACGTGAACTGGCTCTTTGGTACACTCAAAACTAGATTTCATTAACAACTGGCAACTACTTCATTAATGAGCATTAAAGCACATAACCAGTCTCGTTTAATGGAAACACTTTTCCTTGAATAATGAACAAGAAAAATTTGTGATTTGCTTTGCAATATCACAGATTGCTGCATCGCATAATTGCAAGATCGCAAGATCGTTCTATCGTAAGATCGTTTTGTCGCATTATCACAATTTCGTAGTATTGCATGGTCGCAACATCGCATAATCGCAATATCGCATAATCGCAATATATGTATGTTTTGAGTAAGCAGTTTCTTGCGAGGCACGATTTTGCGATATGCGCTATCTTATATCGGCGTTTTCTATGGTTTTTTATTATAAGTGTGCTTCTAAGGCTTGCGATGCGATATATGTTTATCCTTATGCAATTTCGCATCGCATTTTCGCGATTTTAGAGTTTAGCTTGTAAGTAGGCATGCTGTTATCTTTTTTGCAATGCGATATCCTTTAAGGAGTGATTTTGTCTTCCCTCATCACAAAACTTAAGTTTTTTAAATATTTTCAAAGGTATTTTCTTAAGTTTATGATGGTAAGTTTATTGAAAAGGAAATACAATCACTAATTGATTTTTTTGAATTTTAGCTAAGGGTCCCCATTTATTTAGTATTAGTCACAACACTAAATAAAAAGGGGGGTTGTTGGTGGCCACTACAATTGGCGATTCACTTGGAAGAACTAGTTATCTCTGTTTTTCTTTTCAATTTTCTAAACTTCCAAAATAGAAAATTTTCCAGAAAATTAAACTTTATTATAGAAAGATAAAGTACATTATGTTCTAACCTGTCAATGGTATTTTGTTTCAACTATTTTCAACTTTGATTATTTGCTCCCCCAAGCTAGTCCTTGTATTTACATCAGTCATTACTTGGTTTTATAAAGATAAAACAAAGGCTTCTCTGTAAATCAGTTTTAAATATGCTCATTTGTCGTAGGTAGAGCCTCCACTGCCAGCAGGTGTTCATAGCCTCGATAGGGTTACCTGTTACCCAGCGATGATCCTGAATCCTACTTAAAGAAACCTACAACTCTCAAAGAAGAATCCACATCCACACTTGTTGCTTTTGATTTTCTTTTACCCTTAAAGAGCAATTTCTTAGTTTGATAGCCAATTTATGACACAGTCATTCACTTGATTTATAACTTACTAAACAAGTTGGCTCGTGATGAGACCCCTTGTCTTTTGATTGCAACAATCTTGAGTCATTGCCCTGTTGTGGTATGCAGTATTGGCAAAGTCAGCAAGTTATAATATCTGTGATTATGATAAGCTGGCTCGTGATGAGACCTCTCATTCTTTAAGATAAAGTGTATCCTTGGAAATTTCCTCTGAAAGTTGTGATTTCCTTAGTAGGGAGGAATTCATTGTTTCCTTAAGATAGCTCTGGACGACAATAATAGAGTTTTTGGAAAGAGCTGTTCTACATAGAATCTTTATTTTGTTATTAATACCTTTCATTGCACTGATATAAAACAATTTCTCACTAAAGGTTGTTTTCATCAAATTTTATGAAGTTGAAACTAGTATCATATCTAGGCTAGAGTTTTTAACTGTATCTTTCTACAATAAAGATCAATTTTCCAAAAGATTTTCTATTTATACAAGCGAAAAATCAAAATCTGAAAGAGAATTGGTATCTTTTTCGTAAATTCCTAATGTAACCATTCACAATTGGTTTTATGAAAAAATAAAAATCTAATCTACAAAATAAAAGAGTAATCTTCTAGGGAAAATATTTTTTAAGGATCTGACCATTAACAGGTAAAGAATCTCTTTTTCCTGCTAAATCCTGCAACATAAAAGTGGACGGACCTATGACTTCTATAATCTGAAAAGGACGAAGCCACATTTGTTGAAATTTAGTATGTTTTCCTTTTTCCTCATGAGCCTTGTCCCATTTTAAAACTAGATCTCCCACCTGAAAATCTTTTCTGGTCATCATGTTTGAATCAAAAGAGGATTTTACTAATTCTTGATGATGAGCATGAGTTCTTTTAGCCTATTCTCGTTGTTCTTCTAACTTAATTATTTCCATTTGCCTCAGCTGTAAGGAGGAAGTTGGTACTTCATCAATATACTGAACTAAAGACAAAGAGGGGATTGCTAAATGCGTCGGGAGAACCACTTCTTTTCCATAAACTAAATTGAACGGAGAAGTGCCAATGGAGGTTTTTTGCGTTATTCGATCTGCCTATAAAGCATATATTAAAGATTTATGCCAATTTTTATGATTTTGGTCAACTGTTCGTTTGATAATCCTGATTAGGTTTTTATTTGTAGATTCAACTAACCCATTTCCCTGTGGGTAATAATTGGCAGAATATTTAAGTTTGAAACCTCTTTTAAGTGCAAATTCAGTCATTGTATTTCTAGAAAAGAATGATGCATTGTCAAACATTAAAGCGGAAGGCAATCCAAACCTGGTGATTATAAATTGATCTATGAATTCAATGATATGTTCAGCGTTAGCCGTCTTGAGTGGAACTGCTTCTACCCATTTAGTAAAGTAATATGTTGTTGTAAGGATGTATCTATGCTGCTTAGAAGAGTGAGGAACCATCTCACCTATTATGTCCAATCCCCACTGATCAAAAGGTCGCTTAATGTTGACCGGCTGTAGTGGCAAGGACGGTTTCTTCTGTCTCCCGGCAGCGGTTTGGCAGATTTGACATTTCCTCACGTAATTGTGCAAGTCTTTGAATAATGTGGGCCAGTAATATCCTGCTTGTAAGATTTTATTTGCAGTAGCATCTCCAACATAGTGTCCGCCTGCTGGCCCGTCATGGAGTTCTTGTAAAAAAAATTTAGCTTCAGATTCTTCAAGACATCTAAGTAGAACAGAATCATAATTTATCCTAAAAAGAACATCATTCAAGAGTTGATATTGTTTGACTTTCAGTCTTAGAGCTCTTTTCTTAGTATGATCGAGGTGTGAAGGGGTATACCCACTCTTTAGATAATAAATGATATCGACATATAATGACTCATTATCGTTTAGGCTTACCTCGTACACTTGTATGTCTATCGATGGAATTTCAGATATCAACGATGCTCCGGCCAGCATTTTGCAAAAGCCTTGACCTTTTACAATGTTTGCTGGTTTGATTTCTACATCATATTCCTGTAAGGCAGTAACCCAATTGGCTCTTTTCTCACCCACCTCTTTTTGTACTAAAAGATTTCTTACTGCTGGAAACGGTACAATGATTTTTGTGCGGGTTTTGAGTAAAAAGGGTCTGAAATATTTGATTGCTTTGAAAACAGCGTAAGCCTGTTTCTCCACATCTGAATAATTTAATTCAGCTCCCTGTAAATTTGAACTGAAGAAAGCAATCAGGGCTTCTGCCTTCTCTTGATTTGCCTGAGTAAATATCGATGTGTATGATCTGTCAGATGCAAATGTATATAAAACAAAAGGCTCTAAAAAATTTGGAGTTGCTAAGGATGGAGCATTCACAATTGCTTGTTTGATTAGATTGAATGCCTCATATTTGTCTTGACCCCATTTGAATATTTAGTTCTTTTTTATCATCGTTTGTAAGGGAGACATGATTCTTGAAAAATCTGGAACGAATCTCTTTACAAAGTTGATTTGACCAAGGAAAGATTGCATGGCTTTTTTGTTGTGAGGTAGGGAAATTTCGGAAATCTCTTTGATTCTGTCAGGGTCAATGTGAATTCTAGTTTTTGACACTATGAATCCTAGAAGTTTTCCTTCACTTAATGCGAAAAAGGACTTTTTAGGGTTGAGTGAAATTCCATACCCTAAACAATGTTGGAAGATTTGTTTTAAATCTCTGAGATGGTTGCTTCGTCTCTTGGAATAGACAGTTATATCATCCAAATAGATTACCACAGACTTATTAACTAAACCTCTGAATGTAATGTCCATGGCTCTCTGAAATGTGGCACCAGCATTAATCAGACCAAAAAGCATTTTTTTATATGCGTACGTACCCCATTTGGTTCTGAATGTGGTTTTTAATTGATCGTTAGGATGTACCAACACTTGATTGTATCCTGAGAATCCATCCAAAAAGGACATTAATTCTGATCCAGCGACTGCCTGCAAAATTTGTTCCATGGGAGGCAAAGGAAAATTATCCTTTTGGCAGGCTTTATTAAGGTTTCGAAAGTCAATACAAATTCTAATATCTTTGTTTTTCTTTCTAAAAGGGACCATGTTGGAGACCCATTTGGAATGTCGAACGAGAATGATTATTTTGGCTTTCAATAACTTGTTGAGTTCGGATTTGATCTGATTTTCTAAACTGGGATGGATTTTTCTCAACTTCTGTTGGACTGGTTTTGCATTTTCCATCATTGGAATGATAGAAGTATCATATGTTTTAAGTTCATCATAGTTCCAAATAAAAACACTTATGTATTGTCTCAAAAGACGAATATATGCTAATTTTTCTTCGGGAGTTAGGCCAAGGCCTAGATTGACGTTTTGGGGTTTGGTATCAGTTCCCAGATTTACTAATTCGTAGTTCAAAGTTGAACTTTGGAGTTTTGAATTAGTAGATCTTTTAAACCGATCTTTCAAATCATAAAGGTCTTCTAGTTTGACTACCGACTTAGGTATAGCATTGTTAGTGCTATCCTGTTGCAATTGTCAGTCATGTTGGTCTTCGTCAATTATTTGATTGGTATAGGATCCTTTAGATGTGAGAAAACTCATGATGTCAGGATCGTCGTTGAAAATTCTCCAATTTGTGATGTTATCAGGAATAGAAGGTCTAAAGATTAATTCTATTGAGAATCTATCTGGACTAAAATCTTCTAAAGGGATAAGTTTAGAAGCTACGTTAGCTAAAAGGTCTGCACTTGCATTCTGGAGTCTGGGAATTGATGAAATGTTAAATGCTATAAAGTGCTCAGTCAAATCTTGAACTAAAGATTGATAATGTTTTAAATGACCTGATAAGAAATGTATAGTATTACGTACGTGTCTGACTACAATTTCAGAGTCTCTGAAAACTTGAAGGTATTTGGCATTTAATTCGATTGTTTTGTACAACCCTTGGACTAAAGCTTCATACTCCGTTGTATTGTTGGTACAATCAAATTCGAGTCTGCAAGTTAAGATAATTTTATCTCCTTCTGGACTAACTAGCACGCATCTTGCTCCTGCTCCTTCGTTAGATTTAGAAACATCAAAAAATAATTTCCAAAATGAAGATTTATTTACAGGACTATCTAAAAAATTGATACATTTAGAACTATCTGTTTGAGAAAAATTTTCGACTTGAGATAAAACAAAATGTTCTAAGTAAGGTGATGTGTGAGCATTAAAATTTCCTAGGAAAGAATCTACTGAGTAATTGCCAATTATGTTGTTGTTGTATGCTACTGGTTCATTGTCCCCCTCAAGTTCTGTTACTATGTATTTCTGATGTCATTATCGTTCAATTTTATTTGATTTGGTTTACCATTGTAGGGCAGCCACATGTGCGACCAGTCAGTTGTGAAATATCCATGAAGCTTTTCTGACCAATCCCTGCTAAGAGTTAAGCCATAAAATTATGGAATATCAGCAACTAAAATGTCGATAACTTGACATACCTTTGGGTTGGATGACAACCTTATGGCAACCTGATTCAATTCGCCAATTACCTCGACTTGTGATCGATCTAGCTGGACTATGCGCACAACAGACTTCTGTGGTTGAACGTTCAATTTTGTACATATTGATTTTGGTAAAATATTCGATGAAGCTCCAGAATATATTAAGCAATTATGCACATTTTTATTAAAAATTTCATAGGTAAGAAGAAAGGGGGGAGTGTGAGATCTCGATCTACCTCCAATTAACGTGATGTCGTTTGGATCAACCTTGTTAATTGCATTAGTCAGAGGTCTTCCCATGTCATGGGAAGCTTGAGAAATTACAGCGGCAGGCAAAGGTGCAACTGGCACAACATGTAATTCTTTCAAAATTATCTTTTGCTGGTGTTTTAATTTGCTCAGTTCATAAAGAGTGATGTTGGCCCGAGTCTTCTTCATATCTTCTATAATATTGTACTCCATTTCATCCGAACCGATCAATGTTTTAGATGGAGTAGAGGAATCTGTTTGGACTGGGCTGGTTTGAGTCGCTTTAGATGTTGTCTTCTTGGGTGCGACTTTATCCTTCGTTGCCGAGCTTGTGCTCTTTGGCTTAGGGGTAGTTTGGGGGGGATCAAGCTGATTTCTGCTTTGTGCACTAAGCGGGAATGCTTCTTGATCCTCTTCTTATGGGAGGATGAAATCCCACATTCCTTGTAACTCTACAACTTCTTCTTCATCGGTCTGCCCTTCAGTAGCAATTTCCTCTTCTTCTTCAGACTCAGCGTTTGTAATAGCGTTGGGGGGCTTTGGATCATTCGAGGGATTTCTTTTAAAAGCTATGTATGGCTTCTTTGAAGAAGTTTCTGCCACTTGTTTCTTAATGTCAACCATCTCGTTAGACATGGTCTTCAAAACTTTTTGTAATCCTTCTAAATCAAAAGGATCTTTTGATTGCTTTTTCTTCGGATCTTCTTTGAAGGTTACCTTCTTAGACTTCAGTTCTTTGATCACGGTCTTCTTTTCCAGGGCTATAATCCGTTTCTCTACAGCTATTGCTTCTTTCATGTTTTCAGCCAAAGTTGTCTTATTAGCTCTATCCACGAAGATTGCTATATCTGATGGTAAAGCAAGAATGTACCATTCAATTCGTACTTCTTCGCTGGGCTTGGAAGCGGTAGGGATTTTTTTTAATAGCTTATTGAAATGAGAATTGAAGTCTTTGATAGGTTCTTTTGATTGGGCCCTGAGGTTTGACAGGTCACTAATCAACGTCGCAGTAGACCTATCATCACCAAACTTAATGAGGAATTGCTCCTCGAAGATGTCCCAACTAGTAATAGATCCAGATGGTAGTGAAAAATACCATGATCCGGCTGTTCCTTGAAGGGTATACGGAAAAAGTCGAATGGCAGCATCTTCGTTGGCAACTCCATTAAGATTTATGGATAGCATAAAGTTATTGATATGCTCTTCCACTAGCATGCCTTCTTCAGGATTGAATTTAGGCAGCCATTTTTCAGGATGGGCTAGCAGCTGACTCAAGGGCGCAGGCATTAAGACTGCCCATGGATTGTTCCATGGAGATTGAGCCATCGCTGATTTAATAACGAAGGGAAGTGGAGAAGATGATCCCTGAGGTTGAGAAGATGAGGATATAATAACTCCGGATGATTGAGAAGGGGATGTAGAAGTACCAGTAGGTTGGTGGATAATGATATGGAGTGGCGGAGTGGATGGTTGACTTCGCGGTGAGGAAGTTGAGATGGATGATGATGGTGAAAGAGTCTTGCTATCGGACCCTTTAGGTGATTTCCTTGCTCTCTTCCTAGTGGGTAGAGGTAATTCAGTTGGCTG
The DNA here is from genome assembly GCA_000404065.3 of Pinus taeda. Lineage (NCBI taxonomy): Eukaryota > Viridiplantae > Streptophyta > Pinopsida > Pinales > Pinaceae > Pinus > Pinus taeda. The sequence goes on along the minus strand of APFE030691119.1, from coordinate 505,915 downwards.
AAAACCAAACTTTTCGCTCTTTAATCTGGTTAAGGGATGAGCAGGGTTATATTGTGAAGTCACGCTGCCTTGAGATTTATCAGATCTTTGAGGAGATATAGAAAATCACTAAAGTTTGTGAATCAGAGATTCGACTTCAAGCGGTTCAATAGTAGATTGTTCTGAAATGTCAGGGTTTGTAGCAGCGACTATTGATCCTACAACTTCTGGTGGTGGATTTAAAGCTTCTAAATGCAATGGAGAAGTCGGGGGAGATGGTGAGGGCGATTTAATCTCAGAATGGTATTTAGATTTCGACTTACTTTCCATTCATAATTCGAGGCCCTCCTTCTAGTGCCAAATATGTTGAAGCCCCAAAAATCGGGTCAACAACAAGGGGGATACCCGCCCGGTCCAGACCTTGGTTGGCATCTCCTTTTCCGTTTGGTATAGTAGGTCCGACTGGGGATAATGGGACCAGTTTCCCAATTTGTGTGTGTGTGTAAGATTAATTGATGTTCCTGGCTTTAAAAGATTCTAATTGAGGTGATCTACTTCTAATTCTAATCTAATGACATGAAATTGTATTCTAAAAAAGCGACAACATCTAAATCTATACTAACTCGGGGTATGATTCTTCTGTTATGCAATCTAAAATGATTTCAGATAACAATCGGTAATAAAGATCATTCAAATGTTATAAGAAAAGAATTCAATATAGATGAACCACTTCGCATAAAAGGTTAGGCGAAATAGTTGTGAAAAACATATCGCATAATAAGCTGTTCATATATCAAGCATAAATAAATAGCTATCGTCGTACAAAAGTGCCAAATGATAACTCAGGCATTCAAGCATTAACATATAAACAACTAAGCTTAAATATCACTCTAACATAGGAGATAGAAACAGTTAAGAGATAAAAGTACCATTTATAACTAGTTCTACTCATGAGCTTCAAGCGATAGCGATTTATCTCTTCTCAATCCAACATCAACTAAGAGTACAAAAGTGCAACATCAGTAGCAGATATTAGATGCCAAAGTCAATAAATCTTGTTCCATTCATTCACCAAAACCTCCTTGGAGGGTGAAAAAGTGCATGTTCTGAGGACAAGTTTTTGATAACTTTTTGAGCCCTTCTCTAAATGCATGAGAAGGGTTTAAATACTACTAACTACGTCTAAAAATAACTTATTTACGAAAATAAGGATACGGTTTAAATGACCGTCCTTTTTCTAGGCAAAATAAAATAAAACTATTTCTAAAATTAATTATAAAGCTAACTATTTCTATATTTTCTCCTTAATGTCGCAAGCATTCAGCATTTGCTTGAGAAGAGTTAGTTGTCTGACTTCAGCCTTTAAATGTGCTACAAAAACGAAATCAGCAAGAGCCGACACTATCTTTTCGATACTGGGATTACAGGATACTGAGAAATTAGAGGCTTTTCATTTCGAGAAGTTTTACCCAGCGATGCGCGATTAGCGCTAGGTGCTAATCGCGCATCAGAAAATGCCTTTGTTTCTTAATCCAGGCTTCCTTAGTGCGATTTTCGCCTCTTGCGTGTTTTCTTGTAGTGGATGTAAAGTTGAAATTTTGTGAAAATAATGATTCCGAGAGCTCTTAACCTTGAGCCCTGAACTTCCTGACTTTGATTTTAGCGCTGTATAGTACTCCTTTAACCATTTCTGTGTAGGGGAGAATTTTGGGCCTTGTCGCTCTCCAGTGCATGATTGAACAAGCTAACTCTGCAACTGATGCTTCAGATGACCTTGATGAGCCTGTAGTAGCCGTAAATCCCATTACTTTAGGGTTCTCTTCCTCAAGTAGATTATATATGCCTTCCCAGGTGGGAATACCCACATCTCTGTTGCATGCGGTGTCTTTGTGCAAGGGCACCTTTTCTCTGTCTTCAGATATCAGAGCCTTGCCTTTCTTCGCCATTCTTGCATACTACTTTTTATAACCTTTTGTTCTTCTTTCCTGCAGTTTACAAGTGAGGTGAGTGTAATGATAAGAAACAATGATGGGAAAGCTCTAAATGTTGAATACCTACAAAATTATATCACCTTACGTGAACTGGCTCTTCAATAAACACAAAATCATATTTCCTTAACAACTGGCAACTACTTCATTAATTAGCATTAAAGCGCATAACCACTTCGTGTTATGGAAAAAGATTTTTCTTGAATAATGAGCCAGAAAAGTCTGCGATGGAGCGATTTTGTGATTTGCTTTACAATATCACAGATCATTGTATCGTAATATCGCATAATCACAATATTTCAAGGTATTTATGTTACCCTTATTGCAAGGTCGCATTAGCACTTTATCGCAATATCGCATGGTCGTAATATCTCATAATCGCAACATCGCAGAATCATAATATATGCATGTTTTGTGTTAAGTAGTTTCTTGCGAGGCGTGTTTTTGCGATATGCGCTATCGCATATCGGCGTTTTCTGTGGTTTTTTATTATAAGTGAGCTTCCAAGACCCGCGATGTGATATATGTTTATCCTTATGCAATTTTGCATCGCATTCTTGCGATTTTAGAGTTTAGCTTGTAAGTAGGCATGCTGTTATCTTTTCTGCGATGCGGTATCCTTTAAGGAGTGATTTTTTCTTCCCTCATCACAAAACTTAATTTTTTTAGATTTTGCAAAGGTCTTTTCTTAAGTTTATGATGGTAAGTTTTATTGAAAAAGAAATACAATCACTAATTGATTTTTTTGAATTTTTAGCTAAGGGTCCCCACTGATTTAGTATTAATCATAACACTAAATAAAAAGGGGGTTGTTGGTGGCCACAACAAGCGCTTCCCTTGATCCCTCGCAAGGTGGGATCTCTCAATAATCATCGTCACCCCCCCTTGGTCCCCCCTGGTGGCGCACAAAAATGGGCAGCATGTCCGCCCCATTACAAACTGGGGTCCAATGCGGCGATACCTTTGAATAAAGAAGATAATGAGGCTCCACACCCAACAACATGACTCAAGTTAGGCCCTCAACTCGAATTAACTGAGACAACTAAGTGAAATTAACTTAGTTAACACATTCATGTTGTCTTATGATGTGGAAATACAATTTTATCCTAATTTAATTATAGGGAAAATTAAATTGGGATTTTCTTATTGCCATTTTCAACACAAGGTATGGGCACTATGAGTTTTTGGTGGTTCCTTTTGGTCTAACCAATGCTTCGACCACCTTCGTGTCTTTGATGAATAGTGTGTTGTTGCCTTCTGTGGATAATTTTTTGATGGCATTTGTTGATGATATATTGGTATATTCAAAGAATGAGGAGGAGCATGCAAACAATCTAGCAGCAATATTGAGATTGTTGAGAGAGAATCAGTTGTATGCTAAGCTCTACAAGTGTAGCTTCTTTTAAACTCGGATTCATTACTTGGGACATGTTATTTTTGAGGAGGGGATAGGAATGGACCTGAAAAATATTAAGGCTATGATGGAGTGTCCAACTTCAAAGAATGTGGATGTGGTCAGATCATTCATCGGACTAGCAAGTTACTACTAGAGGTTCACTAGGAAATTCTATAAAATTGGCTATCCTATCACATATTTGCAGAGAGAAGGGAAGAAGTTTGAATGGACTACTCAGTGTGTAGCTAGTTTTGAGAAGTTGAAGAAGTTGCTTACCAACACTCTAGTTTTGAAGATTGTAGATCATGATAAGGAGTTTTTGGTTTGTATAGATGCTTTCAAGGAAGGACTTAGTGGATTCTTGATGTAGGAAGGATAGGTGGTTTTCTGTGAATCATGAAAGCTGAATGACCTTGAGCATAATTATGCAACTCATGATCTTGAGTTGGTATCTATCATTAATGCATTGAAGATTTGGAGACATTATCTCCTTGGAAGGCGGTTCATTTTGATGAGTGGTCATAGTGTACTAAGGTACTTGTTTGACCAACCCAATGTGAATGCAAGGAAAGCTATATGGTTAGCCACTCTCAAGGAGTTTGATTTTTAGATTAGGTACATCAAAGACAAGGAGAACCGGGTTGTGAATGCTCTTAATACGAGAGTGCGAATGAATCATATTTTAGCTCTGAGCTCTTATGGTACATATTTACAGGATGCGGTCTTACATGCATGGAAACATGATGAGAAGTAGCTGTAGTTGTAGTAGAGATTGCAACAACAAGGTGAAGGTGATAGGGATGAGGAGTATCACCTCATAGAAAATGGCTTGGTTAGATTTAAGAGTGATATGTATATGCCTAACAATGTTGAATTGAATAGTCTTATCTTGAGAGAGTTTCATGTCAATTCGTATTCAGACCACCTAGGATACCTGAAGACTTAATAGCTATCAAGAAGCTATACTATTGGTTGAATTTGAAGAAACAGGTGGATGATATTGTTGCAATATGCTTGGGCTATAAACAACTAAAATATGAATGCAAGCATATAGCTAGTTTGTTGCACCCTATTCTAATCTCGGAATGGAAATGGGAGGTCATCTCCATGGATTTCATTATAAGTTTTCCTAGGACATAAAGGAAGCATGACTCCATCATGGTTTTGGTTGATAGGTCGATAAAGGTAGCTCTCTTCATTGCAATGAATTCTACTAATTCAACTACTTAAGTGGCTCATGTATTAATTAAGGAGATAGTGAGGTTGCATGGAGTTCCCAAGAGGAGTATATCAGATAAAGATGCCAAGTTCACTTCCAGGTTTTGGAAGGAGTTTTTCATAGGCTTGGGGATAGAGTTAGCCTTTAGTACAACCCACCATCCATAGAAAAATGGACAAAAAAAGAGGGTTAATAGGATTCTTGAGGATATGTTGTGGATGTATGGGATGCATCAACAAAGGAAGTGGGAGGAGTATCTTCCACTAACCAGTAGAGTTTGATTATAAAAATGGGTATCATGAATCCTTGAATATGATTCCATTTGAGGCTATCTATGAGTGGAGTTTTAATACTCCTATCAACTGGAGTGATCTAGTGAACTGGGTGTTGACTTGACTTGATATGTTGGAAAATATGGAGGAGAAGATGTAGGTTATTAAAATAAATTTTAAGACAATGCAGGATAGGCATAATATTTATGCATATCAACATAGAGAATTCAAGGAGTTTTAGGTTGGGGAGCATGTGTATTTTGTATCAAGCCCAAGAAGAGACCCTTGAGGATTGGTTCATGTGCCAAGCTAACACCTTGGTATTTTGGGCCTATCAATATCCTTGATAAAATTGGACTAGTGGCCTACAAACTTGCTTTATTTCCATCAGTCAAAGTCCATGATGTATTACATGTTTCATTGCTTAAGAGATATGTACAAAATGCTAATAATGTGATTGATTGGTCTGTATTGTAGTTTGAACTAGAGGGGGAGTTCTAGTCAAATCCTCAATGCATATTGTGGCATAACTAACTCATGCTTCGGAGTTGAGCAATAAAGCAAGTTAAATTACAATGGAAGCACTTTGGGCTCGATGAAGCTACATGGGGGATGGCTCATCAAATGTGGGCATTATATCCTTCTTTATTTACTGGTTGAAGAAAATGAATTTTCGGTCTATATGTGTGTGTGTTTGTCACTGTAAATACTGCAACAAGTTGTGTTATAAAGCTCCAATAAGAAATATGTTTGTCATGTTTTCAACAATTTGTCATTGTAAATACTACAACAAGTTGTGTTTATGAAGCTCCAATAAGTAGTATATTTTGTTTTCATTATTTTTGTCTAGTCATAAGTGTCATAGAACACCAAGGAAGGTGTCCCCCCAAGGGGGAGGGGTTTGTAACATCCTCGAGTTAAGTTTCCATGTAAATAAAATAAAATGACATGGGACACGTATTCCAAGCTAAATGGAGGGTACAATATTGCATTGGGAATAAATTATGGTTTATTATTGGTTATGGAAATTGACATTGGAATTGGAAAAGGCGAAAGGAAATAAATGGAAATTTAATAAAAGAAATACAAGAAAATAGGATAAAAGGAAGATGAAGGGACAAGAATATGCATGCAAAGGAAAATGAAGGAAAAGTAAAGGAAAAAAAAAAGAAAAAAAATAAACGAGAACATTTACACACATTCTTGGACATTCCAGCATTCACTTAGAGAAGAGAATAGTGAGAGAGAAAGAACAAACACTTTGAAACAGGGAGGATTCAAGCAAGAAAGCAAGGAACAATCAAGGTAGCGTAAGAGAAGTTTGGAAAAAAACAACCAAGGGCATAAAATAGTTGTGGATTTGCAGGTAACAGTGTGCATGTGTGATTTAGAATGCTAGGATTTGATTCATGGTATATGCTTTGCTTTATTATTTATATTTTTTATCATTTGCATGATATTTTCTTGGATTGGCAGTAGTGTACAACCTTTCCTTTCCCATTTCCTAGATATCCATGATGTAGTGGGTTCCTTGTTTTGGTTAAGCTTTGGATTGCTGGTAGATTTCAGATCTTGGTTGTGGTAGTCTAAGGAAAATTCCCAAGGGTTGAGTGTGGAGATGCTTTTCTCTTGAAACTTTTGATAGGTGGGTGGAGACATGAAAATTTCTCTAGGTATGGTGAAGAAAGTCTGAGGCATCCAAACTTGTTTGGTTTTGGTGGTTTCTAAACATATTTTGGTGAAATCACTATGGTTGATGGTTGAGGTGGTTTAGCCTTTGGAATCCCTAGTTGGTTATATTTTGGTTTATCCCATGTGATCCCACATTCATGGTTTAAATATGGCTTGGGGGTGATTGGTTGAAAGTGAGATCTGGTTCAACCCAATCTAGGGTCCGATGGTATGTGGAAGTCCCTGACTTTGTTGGCTTTATGCATATGTTATTATGCGTTATTCCTTATTGAGATTAGTGAGCACATGTATTAGTTATTGTGTTGATTTTAGGACTAGTTTGTCATGGATTCATTCTGGTTAAATGTTGGTTATAGGAATGATTAAATGATGTTCTCTTATATGGATCTTGTTCATGATTCGATAATTTATTGAATGGTGATATGAATGCATGAGCTAACAAGTATTGTTTCAACGATCTTGACATGGCAATGGACCTTCTTGATGATTCTTTGATGAAATTATTGAGATAGTGAACATATATGAATTCATGACCTATAGCTACTATATTCACCATATGTTTTTCTAAATGTTTATCACGTGTTTGGCATGTTTGGGAAAAATCTAAGCCTTAGTATAAATTGTGTAGACTTGTGATTATCGTAGAATTGATTATGGAAAGTTTCGGGCAGCTCTCGGGTAGTGGCCTATACGATTTTATGAAATTCAGGCATTGAATCCATGGCCACAAGAAAAAAATTAAGGAATTTTGGTTGTATTTGCATGGTGGGTGCCTTGTGCATGTGGTTGGAGCCTTCTAGTCACATGGACTGCTTGGTATGTAGCTAGGCTACAAATCCTGGGAAAAATATAGTTCCATCTCAGGGAAAGATCATCATTGTATGTTGTCTAACATTTGGGTGATCAAGTGTCCATGGGAGGTTCCAGTCAGTTTTAGAATGGTAGAACCCACTTCCATAACTAGAACTTATTTGTTGGGTCATGCATATAGACTCTCATCTCATGTGTACCTTGGTGAGCTTGTAAAAGCGAGTAAATGAGGGGTGGGATGTTACAAATATAATGGCTTAAGGCCTTTTTTGTCACTTTCTTGTCTTTTATCACTCTTGTTAATTCTTAACAAGAAATTATTTAGAGTCTAATATGTTACAAATAGACTACTTTATTAATCTCTTCTATAACTTCCTTTCCTTCCACTAATAATTCAAGTAAAGATAAACTTCGAGCCCATTGCATATCTTGCTCAACTTTTCTGATGTGTCTCAGGCCTAATTGTTGGATGCACGCAACACCTTAGGAGGCCAATAAGGTATTTTCCCCTTTGTTGTATCTACTCTAATTTGAAGGCATGGATTCAAATCCCTCACCCCTCATTTAATTCTCCATCCACACCTTAGTCCTTTGGGAACACTAGTAAAATAAATTACAACCTATACAGACTAACCTAGGGATGGAAATGTAGTTAAATGCATAGAAGTTGTGGCCTATTATATGTCATCTAGCCTCCAACCATCCTTCCTATATCATCGTTCTTTTACTTAAAATCCATACCTTACAATTTTTATGTAGAGAGACAAATCTCTCTCAAAAATACCTCTTCATTCAAGTTGATTTTCCTTTACATACCTTTCCCTCCCTTTACTATCCCATGAAATGTCCTATCACTTTAACTCTACCCATTATATCCAATGATTAGGCCACCTTGCATGTGTTTACCATTGGTGACACTCATGTTGATGTTCATGTTGGGGGCTGGGGGGAGGGGGTTGCTCTATGTTGCAAATTTTAGAGAGAGAATGAATGATAGGATTGTTTAAGGAAAAATCATTATCATAATTACCTACTACCCCCACCTCTAAACTCCTCACCACATGACCTTCTAATTTTATCACCTCATTCACACTCCTTTTCAAACTAGATTCATCATGGTTCAAAACCCCATCTAGGGAGGTTTATGTGTCATGTTTCTATGTATGGTTTGTGATTATTTTATTTCTCTTATATTTTTGTCTTTAAAAAGTCACAGTATTAGAGCCAAATAAAGGGCTGAAAGGCGAATTTGTTTCTTGGTGAAGAAAGGATTGTAGTATTTGGTCAAGATGCAAAGGGGCCAAGAGCAATGCTTGGATGACCTCCTAGAGATGACATGAGATCATTGGTTCAACCAATAGATTGTATGAGTTTGAAGTGGACAAAAAATTATGATCGAAATTTCAATATTGGGCATGAGATCTATATGGAGAGCTGTGAAATGAACCATAATGCATATATGATTGATTGGAGAGATACATAGCCTAAATGGCCATAAAATAGACTAGAATCTAGCTCAAAGTGAGACAAGAACAATAGATGATTATGAAGTGGAGGTTAAGGAGTATGTGAAAATTATGGATTAACATGAGTACGAGATATAGTGATGGAAATGTTGCATAGTTTCATGGCTGAGAGAACATAGCTGGAGTCGATGATTTATGTTGGGTTGTGTTATATTCTTTCCATGAATAGCCCCAGTAGTTAAACCAGGGGTTAGAGGGGAGGCGGAGCCCCCCCTTCGTTGTGTCGATGCGTAGCGAGGGGGTCACAAGGGGTTTGAGGGGGGTGGTAGCCACCCTCTACCTAGTCTGAGGCAGTGCCCCATGAAAAAAATTGGGCCTTGTATTAGGTGGCTGAACCTACTTATGTTTTTGGGCATGGTTTTCACTCATGGTTTTGGGCATGATGGTTTTCAGTCCATGGTATTTTGTAGATCTGGTCAAGGGAACTACAATTATGTTCTAATCTAGGGTTAATGGATTTGGGTTTATGGATGCTTCGGCATGTATATATATGTATTGTAACATTGAAAGGAACATAATGAAAAATCAATTTGGTAGTCCCAGTTTTGGGATCCAGGGGAAAATCTTTGTGTATATTTTTTTTTATGTGTTATGCTCTAGCCATTGTTTATTTTCTGTTTTTTAGAATTCATACATAGGTAATTTCCTGTATGAGGTTAAAACCTACAATTTAGAGGCCTATTGAAGGAGCCATCATGTTATGGAAAGTTGTAGTATCACATAACCACCCTAGAGTGTCTATTCCAAGTTGTAAATACTACCCATATGTGGGAGGTATTCCCCGAGGTTGTTGTAAGACATGTAATTCAGTTGTACACGTTGTAGCATAGTAGCAAATGAAGTTATTCACCTTCCATGGAGAGGATGGAGGATCGAGTTGTGAAATGAACCACTTGAAAAGGTGTGGGAGTGGCAGGTTTACTCATATGCTAGCTTAAGGTTAGTTTGCTGTAGGGCTTGTTATTCAAGCATACATGTTGTAGTGCGATAGTGCATGGAATTATGTATGATCAAGTTATGGAATGGACCACTTGAATAAGTACAAGAGTGGAAAATGTACTTGTATGCTAGCTTTAGGGGGAATGTGAAATATTAGGATTTGAGATGTTTCATAAACTATGTATAAGAAAACATGTCCTAATAAATTGGTGAATACAACAACTAGTTACCAATGTAATCCTGTGGATGGTAACTTTTTTATATGGACTTCAACAAAGATGTTAGGACTAAGTTAATCTCCCCAAGTCAAGTTTAAGGGGGGAATTTTTAGGGTAATTTGGGTAAACTTTATTTAAATGCATGATGAATCTATTTTAAGGTTCCTTTGGTCCATTGTGAGGGTATGGTAAAAAGTAATATGGAGATAATAAAAATTACAAAGGGTTTGTCAATGACACAATAAAAGGTCTGGCCATTTCTTGGTGGATGTAGCCCATATTGGGTAAACCACATAAATTTTGTCTCTTGTGGACCAAATTATTGGGTTTTACCCAATAATTATTGGGCTTTACCCATAATTGGATCCAAATAATTTCACCAATAAGGTTTAAAGGGGGAATTGTTAAATAAATTTGACCTAGTGAAAGTGTCAAGGTTGTTAGGTCAATTGTGGTGGTTTTGGGCACCTAGTATTCGTGGCCTATAGTATTAAGGTTGTGGGATTACATGTAGTTAAAGCTTTAAAAGGATTGGGGATCTTTCATTGTAATTAATTGATTTGAGTGAAAGGCTCACTTGGTTGGGGCCAGGGTGTTTTGTTAGCTCATATGCATTTATGTCAAGAATATTGGATGATTTTAAGCATAACATAATAAATAAATTGTTGGTTAGTTTTTCCCAACAGAGATTTTCTAGGGTAAATCACCTATGTTGTTTCTCTCTATGTAATTTACTTTTAATTATTTTCTTCTCACATTAATTTTTCCATTAACAAGTGGTCTCAAAGCTAAAAAAGGGATAAAAATGAGAAGTTTCAACTTAGTGAAGAAATAATTGTAGTGTTTGGTTAAGTTGCAAAGGGGAGAAGAGAAATTCATGGATGACCTTCTTAGAGTTGACATGATATTGTTGGTTCAACAATTAGATGTAGAGGAAAAGCTCAAATCCATCATAGACAGAAACTAGATCATAATGTTATTTGTAATGAAGCAGCATGAGGAGATCACTTGGTGGGAATGGGTGTGCAGACACAAGATAATGGTGGCATAAGTTCCTCAAGGCAAAAATGACTAGAAAAAAGTTGCTCTGATATAGTCCTAGGTGATACTTGAGAGAAGCATACGGGTTTTTTAGATTCGATTTTGAAGAATTTCACTACTCAATTTTAAACGGGGGGATTGTTAAATAAAATTTTCACGGTGAAAGAACCAAGGTTCTTAAGTCAAAAATGGTGGTTTCAAGCACGTGTTATTGGTGGATTTTGGTATTACATGTAGTTAAAGCCTTTAAAAGGCTTGAGTATTCTCAATTGTAATGTCTTAGAGTTGAGCATAAGGCTCAATTGGCTAAGGCCAGGGTATTGGTTGGCTTGACTGTGTTTAAGTCAAGGACAATAATAGATTTATTAAGGATAATGTTTCCTTAGTTGGGGTTTTCTAGGTTAAATAATGTGCACATGGTTTATGTGTCTTGTTTTTATTTATGATTTACGACTATTTTATTTCTTTCATATTTTTATATCTCTAACATAGGGACATGAATGTAAAGATTCATGATCCTTTTAAATATATTGGAAATGATGGATGAGGCACCCCCCATAGAATGGTATCATCCACATATTGAGAGTGATTTATGCTCTTAATTACTTGCACAATTATGATCCTAGGAAGGTTCCGAATAATTTTCTCATACTCCAATTTTCTATTAAGAAAATATTCCATGATAATATAAAGAAGAGGGGAGAGTTAGAATGCATTCCCGATCCCCCTGCTTTCTTGAAAAAGGATGAGGCCTAATCATTGAATGGAGGAATGATCCATGGATTGATGATGTAGGAGGAGATCCATCTAATCAAGTTTATTAAAACGAACTTATGGGGAACATCAAAAAGGAAGAAATAATGCACTCAATCAAAGGCATTATCCATGTCAATTTTTATTGATATACATTTATCCTTGTTGTTTTTTCTTGAGTGAATTTCTTCTTGCATAAGAATGATTTTGTTTAAGTCAAGTACAATAATAAATTTACTATTAGGATGGGTTTTCCCTGGTTAAGGTTTTCTATGGAAAAGCATGTGTACATGGTTTATGTGTCTTGTTTCTATGTATGATTTGTGATTATTTTATTTCTATCATATTGTAAAGATTCACGAGCCTTTTAAATATATTGGCCATGATGGATGAGGCACACCCCTCCCCATAGAATGGTATCACCCACATTGAGAGTGATTGATGCTCTTAATTCCTTGCACAAATATGATCCTAGGAAGGTTCCCAATATTTTTCCCATACTCCAATTTTCTACTAAGAGAATATACCATGATAATGTAGAAAAAACAGGAGAGGGAATTCTTTCCTAAGTCCTCTAATTTCTTAAAAAGGGAGGAGGCTTAGTCATTGAATGGAGGTTAGATCCATGGATTTATTATCTAGGAGGAGATCCATTTAATGAAGTTTATCAAAACCAAAATTACAAAGAACATCAAAAAGGAAGGAATGATGTACTCAATCAAAGGAATTATGCATGTCAATTTTGACTGACATACCTTTATCCATGTTGTTCTCGCTTGAGTGAATTGTTTCTTGCATAAGAATGAGGATGTCTATTATTTTCCCCTTTTCTAAAACCCCCCTTGGTTTTCAAGGATAATTTAAATTTAGGGGGAAAATGCTTCAACCTATTTACAATTATCTTATATGAATCATTACAAAGAAAAATAGCTTAAATGTAGTAAATGAGGAGGAATTTTTTTTATTCCGAAACGAGGGCTACAAAATAAAATTTCATGGACCACCTACACCCCCCAACTCTCCCTGCCCCTAAAAATAAAATAATAAAATAAAATAAATAAATAAATAAAAATTTCTATGGTATTTTTGCACATGCCTCAACATTATCATAATACTAAATTTGATGGCATGCCAAAAATATCAATAAAAGTGATGAAATATCCATCCGATATTAGTAGTTTTTTTGGTTCTATTTTCCATATTTTCTACTTAACTTCTTCCACCTTAATTTCCTAGATTCATAGTTCATTCTACTCTTGTGTTATTAATATTAGGATATTTTTTAGCATCTTAACTAGCTCCTAATGCTAAGATGTATATTTCCCTATACAAAGGCTTTTGAAATGATCCATTGTTGTGCCTTTTATCTCCTTGAAATTGCCAATATATGCCCCATTGACATTCTTTATTTCCTTTACATTATTCCTCCATTATATATTCCATGCCTACTTGTGGAGGTATACTGCATTATGGTGTTATTCAATTATCCAAAGGCTTATACTCGATTCTCCACTTGGCTTCTTCATTTTTAAGGGATTTTTTGTATTTTTGATATCCTCTTTTCTTCCATAAGGAGACTTTTGGTGACTTTTTCAGATTACAATATAGCTTGGATCCATTATATATTTTATTTACTTTATTTTAAGTATTTAGCTACTTGGGGACCTTTTTATCCATGTGCTCAAAGTTCTTAAAAGTATATCTTTGGCACCTTTATATTGATTCCATAGGGGTTTGTATTTGGAAGGGGGAGGTCCATAATCAAGAACCCCTTTTACCACGAAAGAGATTGGATGGTGATCTAACATAGACCATGGTATTATTTAAGAAGAAACAAAGTTTTAGCTGTCAAATGTATTGTGAATGTGGAATCTATCCATCCTAGAAGTTATGTGACTTGGACCCAGTATTTTACTTGTCTAGGTGTGTATTTACCTTCATTGGGTTTCATTTCAATTAGATCTAGATTATGTTGGGTATGTGTTATATTCTTTTAATGACTAGCCTCATGTGTTTATATGTCGCATAGGGAATATAGTGTGGGGGGGCGGGGTCATAAGGGGTGGGAGACCCCTTGCGTAGTGTTTTGGGGACAACGACCTTGAAAGAAAAATTGGTGCCTTTTGCATTCGTTTTTGGTACACACAATTTTGCTAAAAGTAGTTTTGTGGCACATGGTGGTTTTTTGTTGGTTTTTTTGTTTGGGTTAACGAAATACGACTGGGTCTAGTTACTGCACCAACAAGGATGTCAACAAAATATTGGGCCAATTTGTATTGAAAGGTAAACAACATAAGATAATAATGTCTCTCAGATTCAATATTATTAAATTTTTTAGGGTACAAAAAAGAATTTGTGGGAGAATTTAGGGGCTTTGTATTAATTTCAATCCATTATAAATAAATTGTTCTCGCCGAAGAAGCCATATATTTTGAGGATGAAGGATGGATGCTTAGTGATAGAGCATCTCAATTCCTTCAATACTATGGTAATTCAGTTATTATATATTGATATTAAGTTTTTAAATGAAGATAAGTGTACCAATTTGTTATGTTCTCTTCCAAAGTCATGGGATAATCTGGTTGTTTCCATAGGTAGTAATGCAACTAATTTAAATTTTGATGAAATAGTCTCATCCTTGTTATCAGAGAAGATGAAATAGAAAAACATGGAAAGCCAAAATAGAGATGCCATTTCTATAAGAGGACACTCCTCAGGTATAAATAAAAATGTCCTCAAGTGGGATATCTAAACCTAGGGAAAGATCTAAGTCTCTAGGAAAGTTTATAAATGGATGTTGGAGATGTGGAAAAGAAGGGAATTACAAAAAATATTATACATATAAAGTTCTTAAGAAAGGGAAGGGATGTGAAGATGCTTCTTTAATGAAAGAAAGAACCTCCTCAGATGAACAATGGGATGTGTACTTGGCTTATTCAAGTACACATGTAAATCATTAGGTATGGTTGGTCAACTTAGGTGCATCATTTCATATGAATCCTCATAGGGAGTGGCTTTGCAAGTATGAAATATTCAATGGTGGTGATGTTATTGTAGTAGATGAATTGACATCCAAAATCATAGAACAAGGAAAGTTCAAGTTGAAGATTATGGTTGGTAGGATTAGAACACTCATTGGTGTTCTATACATCCCAACATTAGCCAAAAATTTGATTTTTGTAACCACTATGCACAATGCAGGTGTAAAAAAAATGTTTGAAAAGGGTACCTATAGGATGGTTTGAGGAGAAATGGTATTGTTGAGGGGTTTGGATTGGAACTTTGTATATGATGTTGGGAAGCACTATTAGTGATAGGTGCAACAATTCCATTGTTCTTGAGAGTGGATCAAAAGAAGGAAATATTGTTGTATGTTCTAGAGAAAAGTATATGATATGGCATCAGAGGCTAGGGCATATTGAAGAGAAGGGACTTCAAGTACTTCTTTGTAGTGGTATGGCAAAAGGTATGTATAATTTATCTCTATATTTTTATTTCTATATAAAATTTGTTATATGGGAAGAAAAATTAGGTAAGATTCTCCTTTGGTTCTACGAGGTTACAAGGAATATTATAGTTGTGCACAATGATGTGTTTGGACCTATGCTAGTTCCATCAATGGTAAATATATATACTATGTCGCATTTATAGATGACTTATCTAGGAATACATGGATATATTTCCTCATGAATAAATATAAAGTATTTTAAAAGTTGAAAGAGTTTAAGGCTCTTGTGGAAAATCAGACAAAGAAGAAAATTAAGGTGTTAAGGATAGATAATGGAGATTAATTCTATGGGAATGAATTTGAAGAAATTTATAAGAAGTGTAGGATAATGAGGAAAAGTATTACTCCATACACACCTTAGTAGAATGGATTTGTAGAAAGGACGAACATGACACTAATGGAGAAATAAAGGAGCATGTTTAGTGGTGACAAATTAGGGAAAGAACTATGGGTAGAGGCAGAGGGAATTGCATGTTATATATTAAATATATCATCCTCATTAGTGTTGGATGAAAAAGTTCCACATGAGATATGGAATGGTAATAAAATTTCTCTTAAACATCTTCGGGTATTTGGTTGTGATGCTCATGTACATATTCCAAAGGAGAATATGAGTAAGATAGAAAAGGAAGTTGAAAAGTGTATCTTTATTGGATATATGTTATAAAAGGATATAAGCTTGAGAACCTAGAAAATAAGAATCTTGTGTATAGTCCAGATGTGGTATTTAGAGAAGTCAAAGATGTTATCAAACATGAAATCCTACCAAGGGAGAAAGAACTAGAAAATATAGATTTTGAAATGAAGGATGCTGAATCATAATTTGTAGAAGAACATGAATAAGAAGAAGAAGAACCATAGATTTCATCATTGAGGAGATCCATTCAAAAAAAAAGGAGGAAAGAAAGGTATACTCCACCTGATTTCCATTCTAATTTTGATTTGTTTATTATTGATGATGATCCTAGAACCATTAGTGAGGAAGTGTATTCAAAGCATTAAAAACTCTGAAAAAAGGCCATGGTTGAAGAAATGGAAGCCTTAGAAAAGAATGAGGATTGGCATCTATTGTATTTTTTGGCTAGAAGAAATCTCATTGGAACCAAATGGGTGTTTAAGAAGAAGTTGAATGCATAATTTAGAGTGGAAAAATACAAAGCTTGGTTAGTAGCAAAGGGTTATTCCCAAGTAGAAGAATTGACTTTGGTGATATATTTTCTCCTATTGCTAAGAAAAATTCTATTATATTTCTTTTATTTGTTGTTGTTTCTTTTGATCTTGAAGTAAAACTTATAGATGTGAAGGCACAATTCCTACATGGGGATCTGGAAGAAGAAATCCACTTGAAGCAACCAAAAGGTTTTGTTATTAAAGGAAATAAATAGCTAGTATGCATGCTGAAAAAGTCCCTATCTAGGTTAAATAAATTACCAAGGATGTGGTATGAAAAATTTGACACTTATATGTTGGGACTCGGCTTTGCGAGAAAAAAAAAGAAAATCACTATGTATTTCAAATTAGTTGGTGATAGTGTTATTTATTTTGTCTTGTATGTGGATGATATGTTGCTAGTCGGAAATGATAGGGAAATCATCTAGGAAGTGAAAACTTGATTTTCCTTCTAATTTAACATGAAGGATCTTGGCGCTGCAGATTTTATATTGGGGGTGGAAATTAAAAGAGATCTGGAAAACATGAAACTATAGTTAAGTTGGAGGAAGCATGTAGAGACAATATTTCAGAGGTTTAATAAGAAGGAATATAAATTGGCAGAGGTGCCTATTTCTATAGATGTAGAATTATATGCACATTAGTTTCCCAAGACACTCGAAGAGGAGGAAATGTCTTATGTTCCATATGGCAATGTATTTGTAAGCTTGATATATGGAATGGTCTATACTAAGCTAAATATTTCACTTGTAGTAAGAGTGTTTAGACGGTATATGTCAAATCCATGGAGGGAGCATTAGACAATATCTAAGAGGGTGTTCAAGTATTTGTGTGGCACTACCTGATATGGATTTTTATACCAAGGAAGGCTAGGATTGGACTAAGTGTTGGACATACATGGATTTGTTGATGTAGACTAGGTTTGAGATTTGTATCACAAAGGATCTGCAAGTGGGTATGGGTTTAGTATATTTGGAGGAGCAATAATTTGGATGATAAAAAGACAATATATAGTGGCACTCTCAATTATATAAGTTGAATACATGAAGCCACTCATGTAATAAAGGAAGTAGTATGGTTATAGAGATTGTGCTCAAATTTTGGGTTGGTGATGGGCCTACCAAATAGGTACAACTTAAGGGCCATCTAACCATACTTAGTTATATTTAACCTTTCATTCTTCACTTGATAATGTCTTTTTCAACTTTAATATGCTCTTAGGAGGGTTAAGATATGATTTCCACATGTTGTGTGCCTAATTCATTTATTTTCCAGGATATTGAGGGTATATTATGTTGGTTATGCATAAGTTTAATAAGAGAATAATATGGGTCTTGTTCCATACTAAAGGATAATAAAAACTCGACTGGCTCAAGGGCATGTATCACCTCCCTCTGATCTGTGAAGTCATCATGGGGGAAATCCTACATTTTAGGGATTATGAAGGCAAGTAGTGCTCTCCTCAAGGAGACTTCCCCTCAAGAATTTTTTTTATAAATAAGGGGATTAGTAACCTATTAGGGGTTTAGGGGTTTAAAACTTTGGAGAATATAGTCAAAAACAAAGAAATGATTTTTCCTGCTATTTTAGCTTTGTGATGTTTCATGTATGAGCACATTTGTTGATTAATGAAAAGAACTCTTTAGTTTCCAATATAACTTTCATTTAAGGGACCAAAGTCTCCTTAGGTTAGGGCCCAACCCAAGTGCTCATGCTTCCTTCTCATACATTTACTCTCCATGCATTAGCTTAGCCATGTTTTTCTGCAAATCTCATCTCTAAAAAAGTATTGTCTTTGCTAGGTTAATGAATAATATTATTTCTTATTTTGTTTATGTATCTTGCTCTGATAGACTCAAAAATAGTTTCTTCCATATAGTGATATTATTTATTTAAAATTCAAGTAATAATTTTTGTCATTTCACTTTTATGCATTTAAAGTTTATCAGTTATATATGTACTTTTCGTTTACCTACAATAACATATCAACCATGCATTTTTCTTTTAGTTAAATAACATTTATTCATAGGAAAAGTTAGTATTTTTTTGATGCATTTGGTTCACTTAGAACATCATATTTTCACCCATTGTTACATTACACATTTCCATAATATTCCAGCAAGCCGATTTTTGCCTAGATGAGCTACAAGAAACTCTATATTTTCCTATTCCATGCATGAACTAATCTAATTCAGGTACCTAAGCTTGGAATGGATTAATTTACCCTTATAAAACCTTCCTTCACCTTCTTCACCCCTCAGACTGCATTTATACCTTGTAAAACTGCTCTTGGTTGTTTCATGTAGCAAAACATGGCCATCTTGTAGCAATACATAAATTTCCTTAGAACACCATATTTTCAGTTAGAACTTGTTTATCATTCCTTAGCACATTAAATTTCTCATTAGACCCTGGGGATGGAGTTTATAGGTTTAGAGACCCCTTAGAAACTTTACCCTAATAACTTTAGCAAACCTTGCTTTCTTTCTGTAATTAAGGTTTACTATGCGAACGTCTTCTTTCAACTGCAAATTGAATTATCATGCATCATAGAATATACCTTATTTTTCTCCAATATTCTTGAAATAAGTTGCTTTTATTTCTTGCAGTTAGCATATGTTTATCGCCTATCATTTACTTTCCTACAATTCGCATAGATTTATTTCCCGCAAAACAAAGTTGTTTACTTCTTATCATTTACCTTTCTAAAATTATATTAGGGTTACCTTTTGTCATTTTCTTTCTATAAAGAAGAATAGTATTACTTTCTATTGTTTCCTTTCCTACGAGCTATATTAGGTTTATTTTATATTCCTTGTTTTTTGAGCATTTCTTATAGCCTAGATAACAAAAGTGGTCCCTGTGCATTTTAGCTTCTTTTTAGTTTCATCCGATTAACCAAAGTAGAATATATTTCTTGTTGCACATATTGTGACAACCTCATTTATTTATCACTCATGTATGTAATGTAAGAATTTTTGAGAAAACATAATTGGGCTAAGTAATGGGACATGGATTCTAGAGGTTGGCAAGGTTACTACTGGGATATTTTAAAGTTTCCTTACAACATAAATTGGAGTTGGTACATAGCAGTTGATAGCTGGGAAAAAGGAACAATTTGTATTTTCTTATTAGTTGTGATTTTTACAATAGTGGAGGAGAAAACATGGACATGAAATTCAAAAAAAATGGATAATGGGTAGGCTTCCAACTAGTATGGTGGGATGGTTACCCACTGGAACAAACTAAAAAAAAAAAAAAAACTTTGGAACATGCAGTAAGGTGGCACTGTCGTCATTGGCTAACAAGATTCTAGTGGCATAGGTAACTATCTAGAAGATACAATTTGAGCAACCGGGGACAATGCAACAAGAAAGATAGGAGATGAATTCAATTTGTTGGAGAGAGCACAACAGAGGAGGGAGGATAGATTCAAATGTTTAGGAGGCATTCAAATAGGAAAAAGAAAAGGAGAGAGTGGAGAATGTAGCAAAGAGGAAAAGGATATGGAAAAAGGAGAACACAAAGCAAAATAAAGGGAGGAGAAATCAAAAATCTATTAATAATAATGAACAATAGAGGAAATGAATTTTCGATTGGTGAGAAGTTAGGAGGCAATCACTTCAAGGTGAGGGACTAATTTCCTCTCGATCCCACATAGCCAATAGAAGCAGATGGGTCTTCTCTAAGTTCATGAGGGATGGGGTGGAGTAATTGATCCTATAAATTCCTGGAGGATGCATGCAGACTTCTTGTTGTATGTTTGGTTTTCTTGTGGGTTATGGAATCCACAAGCGGGTGGGACCACAATGTTACACTCTGAAGGATGGAAAAAATAGGTATTTATACTTCCTGTCCATGATTAGTTGTAAATTAGTTGGTGGGTGGAAGTGGGAGAACCTCTAGAGTCCCTAGTTTCATTATCAATTCAGCTTAATCCCCAAGCAGAAGGCCCCTCAGTGTCTGGAATCTGTCTTGGGGGTGACAAATGTAAGTGACCACTCATTGCATATTTTTTGTGGTTTGGTGGAGAGTTGTAGTCCCAAACTCAGCTTTCAAATATATTTTAAGTTAAGTTTTCATGATGTTCTTCAATAATAATGAATATATGTTTACATTTATGATATGAATTGATGCTCTTGATGTATGGAGCATAGTCTATAATTTTATTTCTTACATAAATGGCTGATATGTTGTTGGGGGTATTTAAAAAGTGTTGGAATAGTGTGGTTGTAGTGGTTATGTTCTTGCATTAACCAACATGGAAGTCATTGCATAATTACAGTGTCATAATATATTTGAGATAACTATATGCTATGACTAACTCTTTTCTACATTTTTTAGTAGTAATACTGGATATTTCCTCCTTTATGGTCCTATTGACCTGACAATCTCGTATGGTTACCTTCACAAGTATTCCAATAATGTATACCTAGGTTATTGGGTTTGCATTCTCACCTTCTCAAGATTCAAGCATAAATAACCCTGCATTTCCGTGCTCTTGGTCAGACTGACTCATAAGTTTTGATAACTTAATTTTATGTCCTGGAATATGCATGATATCTGCATTTATTCCATTTACATGATAATATTTCTTACTCATATATAATTACTTTATACTATAGGATTTTCAGTGTTATAGTGATAATATACTTTGGGTCTTATTAATCTTGGCAAATGTTATTTTTTAGGTCCGGGAGGTGCATTTATCGTTCTAGATAGAGATAGCTGATAGTGTTTGTAAGGAGTTAGTAACACTAATAAGTCGAGCTTGAGAAAATAAATAATTACCATGAATGAATTCAAATTATAGTGGTGGGATTGTAGGTACATGTGCTATGTTAATATCAACACCTATATGTGTGATTTTCCATTTGTTCTATGTCATAGAAAATATATCTTTGAAAGGGAATATAATGTCAAGCATCACTTCTTAATAATTACAATGTAAAATTGTGTGTGTGTGTGTGTGTGTGTCGAATAAGAATATGTGTATGAGATTACAAACTTTAATAGGGAGTAACTAACCCTGTGGGTGTAAATTTGGGCCTATTTCACATTGAAAGACCTGAGGTCAATCTACAGGAATATATGTAACCAATAGGCCAAAATTCATTACATCTAGTCTCTACTGTAGGGATAAACTCACAATTCAATGACATTGTGTGTATGTTATTTCCCTCTGCATACATACATGCATATGTTATATTGACACTTTCGTGTGAAAATAAGAATCCTACAGGTATTTAGGTGTCTTGGAAAATACACTCCTTGCAACGACTTAATTGAGCTACTTCACCATTTATAAACATAAATCTGGTAGTAATTATAAGGAACTTGAAGGGAAATCACAAGATCCATTCTCATTGATTATTTATTTCATGGTTTTCTTGGCGAGTCAAATGCATTGATGCCAGTTATTTAGTTGATTATCTATTTATGTCTACTAGTGATACATTGGTTACATTTAGGTGTAACCATGAAAATATGCCATATGATACATAACACCATGTAGTAACCCTCCATCATATCAAAAAATATAACTTGGATAGTCAGGAAGAGACAAGGGCTATGACTGTCTCATATAAACTTATGTTTTGATGGAGGTGAGAGAATTATCCTGGAGGGCCAACAATCCCATATGACCATGTCACTGTAATCAAGGGTGGAGGACTATCTCTTGGATGGTGGGGATTTAATGTTGAGAATAAAGAGATAGGATATACGTGGAAATTTTTACCTGCAGCAAGGGGGAGGGGATCCCCTGCTTTAATCAAGACATTCCAACAACATCTAGCCAATCAATGACTAAGATGCCAATGGGACTCCCCACCTGTGACATCAGTAGGGAAGAGGTGAGGTACCACACATTGTCATATAAGGCCTAACACGGTGGATTGTTGGATAACTGGCGGGAACCTTGAGACAGAACACTGAAAGAAAAAGGACTCCAATCGTGACATCATGGAGGAGGGGGTAGTGCTTTCACTCTCAGCCATTCACTTAGGTCTTTTAATTAAGTCCATCAGATGGGCGATGGGTTATATTCATGTTTCCCATTGAAATTATGCTCACTATAGTGTTGCATATATTTGGGCATATATATAAAATTTCATAGCAGTGTACTGCCCAGATCGTATGGCCCACGATGCTGCCATTGACCCAAACCTTATGCATTGATGCCTATTATACAACACACACACACACACACACACACAAACATATAAGGGTGTGTGTTAATCATATTAGTGCTAAACCACACACTCACAACAAAACCTAAATTACACAGTCATGAGTAGGTAGCACATGAGATATGCCACAAAGGCATACGTCCCTAGGTTCCATGAGTTTCTGCCAAGGAACAATGAAGTGAGATGCCATGTGCTCACCACATTGAGTCCACATGGTTGCCACATGGTGTTATTATCTAAAAAATGATCACCTAGCTATTTCTAACTAGGTGGATCGAAGTACACCATGTAGGATTAATTTTACCATAGTAAAATCACTTTCACCATAGTAAATGATTTAGTAAACTATTTTTAGTAAATTATTTCTTATGAAAATTAGCAAACTCAATGACAATAATTGAATAAAGTATTATTTAGTAATTTTCTCTAGGAATAACTATTCCTTGTCACATTTGACTAACCCGATGCAATGAGTGCTAAGTGCAATATTAAAAAATCATGAGAAATTAGTAAGTTATGACTACCTCTCATGGAAATGGTCATAGATGAATGACTTACTTAACACAGTTGAATCCCAAAAAATGATATCTAATATAATGCACTGCAAAAACCCCTCAATACTTAAAATCATTATTTATTTATTATTCCTTTCTTATTTTTGGAATAACTGTTAAATCATTATTTAATAATTATTCCAAATTCAAACATTTCTTAATCCTCGCAAAGTGATTAGTAAACCATTTAATTTATTTACTACTTCTAAATAAATATATTTGGACATTTTGAATATCTTTTCCCTCTCAATAAAAATATAATAAAGTATTCCTAATGGTTAGATCTTGATTTGGTCAATAATATTTTATTATTTTTTCGAAAACGGAAAATAATAAAATATTATTGACCAAATCAAAATCTAATTGTTACGAATACTTTAATATAATTTTTGGAGAGGGAAACTATATTCAAAATGGTCAAATATATTTATTTAGAAGTAATTAATAAATAAAATGATTTACTAATCACTTAGTGAGGATTAAGAAAGGTGTGAATTTGAAATAATTATTTAATAATGATTTAACAATTATTTCAAAAATAAGAATAAGGAATAATAAATAAATAGTGATCTATATAATTATTCTAGGGTGTTTTAGTCAAATGTGACAAGGAATAATGTTCAAAAAATGATTTAATAATTATTCCTAGATAAAATTAAATAAATAATGATTTATTCAATTATCCTCATGGGGATTTCTAATTATAATTAGAAATAATTTAATAAAAATGGTCTACTAAATCATTTCCTATGGTGAAATTGATTTTACTATCGTAAAATTAATCGTACATGTTGTATTTCGATCTACCTAGTTAGAAATGGCTAGGTGATCATCTTTTAGGTGATAACACATAGAAAAAAGGACGAAGATGATAATTTTTAAATGAATAAAATCTTAAAAGAATCTAACATAAGATTCCAAAGTCCGATTTCAGTGAAATTTGTGCATTGGAAATGTCTTGTTGAAACTAATATAATGAAGACATCCAAAATGGGTTTTAAGAAATTGAAAGAAGGTCTTGTTTTTATTATTATCCATTTTCTCTAATTATACATAGGAAATTGGATTAGCAAGTGAACACTTCACTAAGGGTAATGTGGGGTGTTTATACATATAATGTCGATACCTCTTAAGTTTGTACAAACCCCGAGTTGATAATTAAAGTTGAGAGCATCGGGAGTTCCACCATTCTTGTTGTAATATTGAGGGTCATCATTTTTTGGTGCCATTTCTGAGGAGTTTTTAAAGTAGGTATTGTTTTCTACTCTAATTTCATTCATTTCCTAAAAAGAAAACAAAAAAATTTCATCAACATTTCTATCTAAAAAAAAATCATTTATTTCATACCTCATAGGATTAAGGATAATTCAAGAAAATTTCTACCTAAAACTCTCTCTCCTACAAACAACCAACATTGAAGTGATGACTATGGGCCTCCCACTCTATCTATAGGAGATATAGAAGCCTTATTAGGTGAGAAAATAGGGATTTTTGAGGATCCTACAAAAAGAGAAGAATGTCCATCACGTGACTGAGAATATGTGTAACACCCTCCGGGGTAAATGTGCATATAAACAACATAATAGGAACAGAAATACGATAAACATATCAGCCATCAAAATCCATATATACATCAGTACATTTGCACATAAAAATCAAGGGAATAAATTTTTTCATTAATAAATGCAATGAACCAACTGGAGATGGGACCACCACGTTCCACCTAACCATAGATTGGCTAAGCCAAGTATCTCTTCTACCAATCACCCTCGTGCCATATTCCAAGCATGAATGTGGGATCTTAGATAACACATCAATTAAAACTCATCCAGGGCTTCCAGAGGCCACCCACCTCAACCCATCAAACAATGATTCCACCTCACGGTCGGACATCACCAAAAACCATCATCAGATTGGTCTCCATCCAAGCCTTCCAAGACTTCTAGAGTGTTTTTCCAACCAAGGCTTCCATAACTAGTAACTCAACCCACAACTTATATAGGGCTTCCACATTGTTTGCCCAACTAAGCCTTCCAAGACTAGTAACTCAACCCACCAAGGGCTTCCAAAGCGTTTTTCCAACCAGGGCTTCTAGGACTACTAACTCAACCCAAGCTGTTATAGGGCTTCCAGGACTATTAACTCAACCCAAGTTGTTAGAGGGCTTCCAATACTAATAACTCAACCCAAGCTAAGGAAACATGAGAACCAACCAAAACAAAGCAATGAAAGTAAAGCCACAATCACTATGGCTATCCAAGAAATGGCAAGGCTAGGCAATCCATTGTCAATCCTGGCCATCCTCCATGCCAATGACAGATCATAACCAAGAAACGACATGCATGTGCCATGCATGCCAAAACTAGTGAATAAATCATACATGCAACTCGGTACCTACAAGCAATTTGATGTAGATATTGGTGTCAGTGCCCTCTTCTGCTTTCCTTATCTTCCTTTGCCTTCTTTCTCCAATAATTCAAGTACGCCACATCCTCCAAGAGTGCTCCAAGAAAACTCTAAGTATCCAAGAGTATGAGAGAGAGAGAGAGAGAGAGAGAGAATAATGAGAGAGCTCCAAAACTGAACTGATAAAAGGTTCACACTCAAAGGAAGAAGATTTCCAATTGATCCTCATAAGCCTTTTTATTAATGAGGCCTCTATTTTCTTCATTTTCCATTATTTTCCTTCATTTTCCTCCTCACATGAAACCTGTGACCTTTCACCTCCTTTTTCTCCTAATTTCCATTATTTTCATATATAAATGTGCCAAAATACATTTTTCCCTCTTTAATGCCTTAGCCATTGCCTTTTCCAATTTCCTTAACCATAAATAATGAAATGAACACCCACTAGGATTTCTTGCCCACCATTTAGCCTAGAATACATGTCCCATCATCCGTGGTATTTATATATTTTTACATAGAATTTTCACAAGAGTTGTTATAGAACCATCCCCCTTAGGGGAACACCTTCCTTAGTGTTGAATGACACCTATAACCAATATGACTGCTGAAAGAAAAACATACTGCCCATGGAGCTTTATAACACAACTCATTGTAGTATTTACAATGAAAGACCAGCTCAAAATCAAAACCTCATGAAAACATGATAACATACCGCATACTGGAGCTTTAGAACATAGCTCATTACAGTATTTATAATTATTGCATATACACATATCACATTTTCTCAACCAAAAAATAAAATAACACGATGCCTGTATCCGTAACAAGGAAATATAGAGGCTCACATGTCCATCCTCAAAGTAATTCCAGGATTCACCTCCTTCCCAGGAAGTCTAGAATCCACTACAAAGTCAAATATGCATCCAATGTCCAACGATATAATCCCACGCCACTTGTCCTCTCAATGAACAGTTACCAGCTCATTTTTCCAGGGCACACTCCCAATGTGCATTTGATTCCATATGGCAATGCTAATGACCAAAACAAATCCATCTGTGACCTTCCCTTCTCTGTTACACAGTCCCTCAGGAATCCAATCACCCCTTTCGTGTAGTCACTCACCTTCGAAGTTCTGTTGGCACCCCCATCTTGGGCAGTCCATCCCTTGGAAAGGCTTCCTTGCATCAGAAGATACAAAAACCAAGGCACATCCCTTCCTTAAAACCATCATATCGGTCATAGAATGCTCATGGAAATCAATGGAAACAATTGGGTAGCAATGTCCCACAATGGCCCTACTTCTGTAGTGCTTTACCATCATATTACTGCATTTCTAATTTCTTTCATTGTTGCTTCTAATTGTTGTAGTTGATTTCAACCACCCAACTGGGCATGTTCATGCTTCCTGCACCAAGAACATAGCTTCCATTAGATTCAAAATAAACTGAAATAACTTCAAAACATACCTCATTGGTAGTTCGCCAATAAGGTACACTTGGAATCTTGTTCGCTTCCTGTCACAAGAAGTAAAAATAGCATCTTTGACCAAATCAACATGTATAATAATATCACATCAGGTTATCTCAAAAAACAACCACGATAGATCAAAATCATAAATCACATGTAACCATCATAAACCAGAATCATAGATCATAAACCAAAATCATAGATCATAAATCAGAATCATATATCATAAACTAGAATCATAATTCACATGTAATCATCATATACCATAATCATAAGTCCCATGCATAATAAAAATGAAAGACAATATCGATACCTATCCTTCATCGATCCTTACTTTTGCCTCTGTTCTTTTGTATAGACACTGGATCGGTTGCCACACCCAACAAACACCCAGTGCCTTCTCCTCTACCAGGTGCACATACGCGCAGTGTGCATCACACATATACAACCACACCTGACACACAACACCATGCAATACATGCACCTACACCTAAAGTACAATGCATACACCTACAAGTAGTGCACAACATAGTGCATCCATATATACCTGATGTGCAATACCACCCAATACATGTACCTACACAGAGTACAACACAACGAGTACACACGCCACAATACAATGACTACATGATGCATATACATAATACCACATGCCCTCAAAACAACATGTATGACATGCACACAATACCACATGTGCACCAGTACCATATGTACACCATGTACATAGTACCACAGATACACTGCACCATCTGCACAACGTGTGCACAACATCACATGTACACAGTGCCACCTGCACAACATGTACATAACGCCAGATGTACACAATGCCACATGTACGCCACACCACTTGTACAACGTGTACGCAATACCACATGTACATAGTACCACACACACGACATGTACGCGACACCACATGTACACAGCACCACCTGCAAGACATGTATACAACACCATCTGCACACAACGCCACTTGTACAAAATGTACACATCACCACTCGTACAATCATGCACACCACACCATATGTACATAACACCACATGTACAACATGCCTGCAATACCACTTGTACATAGCATTGCATTTCCAACATGTACATAGCATTATATGTACACAACACTGCATATCCAACATGCATAGAGCACCATATGCACACACGCCACATATACGTCATGAAGACAGTACACTATGTATACAACACCCCATATGCAATATTCTCACAACCCTATTTGTACCATCCTGTACATAAAATTGCATAATTAACATGTGCACATGCTATGTATACACAACACCACAAGTGAACACATCATAGATGCAACATGTAAAACATATACAACATATGCATAACAGTAGTACCACACATCCAAAACCACACTAACTCTACCAAGCAACCCCTGCTTCTGGTGTCTTATCCATGCTTGTCCTAGCATGTCACAGACCAAACTGCTTTCACTCTCCTGGTGTATCCTTTGGTATAACATGTCCACAACATAGTCATAATATAGTCACATAATATCAACTTATAGCCACATGATACTGACCTCGTATATTTTTCGTGACTACTCTTCCCACTTGATTCCTCATGAACCAGGAACCTCTAAGCAATTATTCTTTCATAAGAATGATCCCTGACAATCCCTATCAGGTAGTGACATAGATACATACATACATACATACATACATACAAATATAATTGTTAGCATAAAACAGTCATCACCTTATCAGACAACAACATACATGCATTCATGTATACATATATAAACATCAACATAATCATGATCATAACATAATTACCGGATAACATAAGGTCTAGGTTAAGAGAAATCCCTTTATTCATGCAACACATCTGCAACATTGAGAACAATAGTTCCCAACATAGAAAAGGCATATGACACCTCAAATCCATTTACTTTACCTTTTCCTATTACCTTTCTCATGACTATACTACTATCATCCATTTACCACAATGGACCCAACCATTCCAACCAACTGTCATAGCCTTACCTTCTGCTGCGCTTAGTCATGCACCGAGCTTCATCTAAATCTTACATTACCTTTTTGGTACCACACAGTTGTCCCCAAGTTCCATCAACTTCCCTCTTTCCCAACCAATTCCCAAGACTTAAAACAATAAAAGAGAAAACAATAAAAAACCAAGAGGAAGACCACGAAAGCCCATAACGATATGACACTACAAAAAAGTGGCAAGGCCTTGCATTAGACATAAACAAAACCAAAAATCAAGCTCAAAAGACCAAAAGCACATGACTGACATCATGATTCAATCCCCATGGTTCCCAAGGAAAGCTCAACCTGAGCTATCTTCAAGATTTCATGGCGACCTGTCTTTCCATGCAACTCCCTGCATCATGCTACCTAAACACATAAGTGTCAATGTATAATTAAGCATAATAATGCACCAGTTACCTCATATAATTGTGCCAAGCACGTTGCTTGCAACTGAACACATCCACACCATCTCTCAAGGAACTCCAATCCTTTAACAGATCCATCGGTAGCTAAAGACTAGCTAATATACCTCTCAAGTGCATGTTCATGAATATAATGCATATCCACATAATGTTAGACAAAATCAAGGTTAAGAAGACTTCCTGTGTGGAAAGCACTCATTCGTTCGAAAATAGGGTTTCCAAACATAGCCAAAGGAATTCTTGCTCAATTCCATTCTTTTACCTTTTTACCTTGTTGGAATCAAAGCTTACTATATGTTGTCACACCACCCAACTGTTAGTTATATAGACACATCAACTATTACCTTGTCATGCTAATACCAAGCATGTTCCTTGGAAATTGCTCACACATGTCAACCACATGTTCCAAATATCAAGACAATCATATCTATTCATTTGAAATCAACCATTACCAAGACTAACAATCATGCCATAATCCATATTCAACTCATAGTCATCAATCATAATACTACAACTATCACCTACTATACTCAAGTACATATCAACTGTCTCAACACATATATTTTAGTACAATCATCTTAAAACAAGATCATTTGAACACATACTTCATATTATGCAATTCATCAAACATCCATACCATGTTAAATAGATCAACTAGATGACATAATCAACAGTCAAGCACTAAATATATGACATAAGAAATTTATACCTTAATGTATCTCAGGGGAGGCAATCTTGTCTGCACAATCAATCTAGTTAGCACGATATAACTTTACAACATATCAGCTCAAGCACTCATAAGATCATGATATCCATAACAATATCTAGCTAACATGTTCACATCGTAAACTCATACACATATGCAAAGTCAATATAGATTAGTATGACACCGTATCACAAATATGTTGGTTCATACCTCAATATCACAACCATAACCATCTGCATAGGTCAAACTAGGTTAACATAATACATATAACATCAATATATTCAAGGCAATGAACATAACCATCATGCATATGACCAATCCAAATTACAACATCAATATCTCAATGAAATGACCCTAATCATCAAGTTAATATCATATAAAAAAAATCAGCTATATATCATACTCATCAACAACATACAACATAATCATCAAGTTATCTAATATAAAACAACAATAGAAATGTATGCAACTACAGGTTACTGTCATTCTTGACTATCTGACACATGTGCATATAACCACACTAATCATCTAACATCTATCATGAATGTAACCATAATATCAAATATGTGTTCATAAACCTAATGTATATAACCCTAATGCATATAATAATCCTTAACTTACATCCCTGCATGTCAGGCATACACTACCTATATGAAGATATGCTCTTATCCCAAAGTCTAATACTGCAACCTCATTATGATGATTTGCATCCCTTGCTCTATCTCAACTAGCTCATTAACATCATAACAACCAATAGCATCATGATGACCTAAATTGCATACAATGACTTCACAATTCATGTTTGACCTACTATACATGCATAATCATAGCCACGACCATACATGCATAACAACAACCATTAATCCATTGTACACATTACCACATGCAACCAACAATATGCATAAGAAATGAAAAATCAACTACACCTATGCATAAACAAAGCAATCAATTCTTGTAATCAACCTACAAGACTGATACATGTAATCAAAATATTAAAAAATGTAACCTAACATACAAGGATGTAAGTAGGTATCATGAAATCAACATGTAAGCAACATATAATTCATACACAATCAATCAAATGTTCCAAAAATGAAGACATCATGTCTATTAATTTGAAATCAACTTTCACCAATACTAACAACCTATAAGCATACCCCCTTACTATCCATGGTCCACACTAAGGTAGAAGGAGGAAGCTACTATAATGGCCTAATCTCGAATGTCCAATTATGGAAATGGGATTTCCAAAGCTCTACTAAATTTAACCACACTTGAAAAGAAATTGATTTTTATTTCTCCTATATTTGTATGAGATTAATTCAAAACATTTCACTTATTCCACTTGTAACATAATAACTAAAAACATGCCACTTTTCTATTTCCTTACATGCAACTTTTCAAATTCCTTGCATGCAACCTTTCAAATTCCATACATGAAACTCTTCAAATTATTTGCATGAAAATAGGAATAGATCAGCTACATACATATTATCATACTACAATACTATCCCATCCAAAAAAAATAACATTTTCTTCAAACAATTACCATACTTTTACATTTTTCTTCAAACAACTACTATACTATTACATTTGCATGTAAGCATTTCTGCAAACACTTTACATGCAAACTAATATAGAAAACTATTTGCATGCAAGTAATAGTATATCAACTATATCAATGCTATCCCCAACCACATATAACATACTCATTGGGGCATTTTATCAAACAATTTGTATGCAACTAATCATTGAACCATTTAAGCATTTCATCA
This sequence comes from Pinus taeda, assembly GCA_000404065.3. Lineage (NCBI taxonomy): Eukaryota > Viridiplantae > Streptophyta > Pinopsida > Pinales > Pinaceae > Pinus > Pinus taeda. The sequence continues at coordinate 473,877 of APFE030691119.1, read as the reverse complement.
AACACTTTGCATGCAAATTAATATAGCGAATGATTCAATGCATATATCCTAATTGTAGTAGTACAAGTTATGGAAACTGGACCATATGATCAGTGGTATTATCCCTCACTATGGTTCAAGTTTCAACTTCTGAGATTTGATAGATGAAAAGTTATAACAAAAATGCCAACACAATCATATTTGGTGCACAATTCTAGGGGTATCCAGAAATCTCGACTTTAACTGGTCATATCTCCTAAACTATAGCGAATAAATGTGTGAAATTTTTATCACAATATCAATGGGATTTACCATCATTGTGTAAAATGTTTCAGCTCTTGAGATTGCCCACAAGAAAAGTTATAACAAAAATGTCAGTGTGACCTGTTTGAGGCCTGATTTTAGGAGCATTCAGAAGGCTCGACTCCCTCTACTCATATCGCCTAAAATATTGTGAACTAATATATGAAATTTCTGCCACATAATCAGTTGTATGTCCCCTCAATGTGGAAATTGTTTCAGCATCTAAAAGTCTACAGAAGATGAGTTATTGCAGAAATTCCAACATGGCCTGTTTAAAGGTACATTCAGGAAGGTCATCTTCCTTAGATCATAATTCCTAAAGTATTGTGAACCAATATCTAAACTGTTTACCACATTATCAGTGGGATTTACCTTCAATATGGAAAACTTTTCAAATTCTAATATGCCACAGAAGAAAAGTGATAACAGATATGATAGAAAGGTCTAACATTTAACCTTTGTTCTTCATTTAACCTATGATAGAGCTCATCCAGTCCAAGTGTTTGAACCATGCTCTATTACCACTCTATAACACCCTCTGGGGTAAATGTGAATATAAAAAACATAATAGGAACATAAATACAATAAACATATCAACTCTCAAAATCCATATATACATACATTTTCACATGAAAATCAAGGGAATAAATTTTTTCATTAATAAATGGAATGAACCAACCGGAGATGGGACTACCACATTACACCCAACCATAGATTGGCTGAGACAAGTCTCTCTTCATCCAATCACCCCCGTGCCATATTCCAAGCATGAATGTGGGATCTTAGATAACACATCAATTAAAACTCGTCAAGGGCTTCCAGAGGCCACCCACCTCAACCCATCAAACGGTGATTCCACCTCACAGGCGGACATCACCAAAAACCATCATCAGATTGGTCTCCATCCAAGCCTTCCAGGGCTTCTAGAGTGTTTTTCCAAACAAGGCTTCCAGAATTAACTCAACCTACATCTTATACAGGGCTTCCATAGTGTTTGTCCAACCAAGGCTTCTAGAACTAGTAAATTAACCCACAACTTATATAGGGCTTCCAGAGCATTTGTCCAACCAAGGCTTCCAGGACTAGTAACTCAACCCATCAAGGCCTTCTAGAGCATTTTTCAAACCATGGCTTCCAATACTAGTAACTCAACCCAATATATTACAGGGCTTCCAGAGCATTTGTTCAACCAAGGCTTCTAAGACTAGTAACTCAACCCAAGTTGTTACAGGGCTTTTAGAGTGTTTTTTCAACCAGGGCTTCCAAGACTAATACGCAACCCAAGCTAAGGAAACATGAGAATCAACCAAAACAAAGCAATTAAAGTAAAACCACAATTGGCAAGGCTAGGCAATCCATTGTTAATCCTGGCCATCCTCCATGCCAATGGCAGATCATAACCAAGAAACCACATGCATGCTCCATGCATGCCAAAACTAGTGAAGAAATCATACATGCAACTCGATACCTGCAAGCAATCTGATGTATCTACTAATGTTGATGCCCTCTTGTGCTTTCCTTCTCTTCCTTTTCCTTTTTGCTCCAATAATACAAGTATGCCACACCCTCCAAGAGTGCTCCAAGAAAACTCTAAGTATCCAAGAGTATGAGAGAGAGAGAGAGAGAGAGAGAGAGAGAAAGAATAGTGAGAGAGCTCCAAAACTGAACTGACAAAAGGTTCACACTCAAAGGAAGAAGCTTTCCAAGTGATCCTCATAATCATTTTTATTAATGAGGCCTCTATTTTCTCCATTTTCCATTATTTTCCTTCATTTTCCTCCTCACATGCAACCTGTGACCTTTCACCTCCTTTTTCTCCTAATTTCAATTATTTTCATAAATAAATGTGCCAAAATACCTTTTTCCCTATTTAATGCCTTAGCCATTGCCTTTTCCAAATTCCTTAACCATAAACAACCAAATGAACACCCACTAGGATTTCCTGCCCACCATTCAGCTTGGAATACATGTCCCATCATCCATGGTATTTATATATTTTTACATGGAATTTTCACAAGGGTTGATACAATATGGCTAAGAAGAAATAGCCTAAATTCTCTCCTATCAAGGAGGAACATGAGGAAGCTACAATGAAAAATATCAACCCCAATGCCCTTCCACATTCCATGGAATGGCTTATGAGGACCCTTACAACTTCATGTTCGAATTTGTTGTAGTCTACAGGACATATGATTATTCATCAGATGAGCAGAAGATCAAATTGTTTCCTTCTACATGTTGTGGATTTTTCTATCTCCTGTCACACACTTTCTTTCAGAAGATATAGAAGCCTTCTAGAGACAACCTCTAGGTTGATAGGTGACTAGTGCCTAGGGCATCCGAGAGGAGTTCTTTTGAATATTATCTAAAGGCTTTCTTTCGCACTCCATATGTCACATAATTGGTTCAATAGCCCTTCGCCAAGGTAAACTCAAGCAAACACATAGATCAGAATAAACACTGGTAGATATGGCTAATCTCAAAGAGAAATGCATTGGTTTTGATGGATGACACACAAAAATACACAATTTAACATTGTTATTGTAGTATAGATGAACAAGAGGAAGGAAAGGAGGGAAATTGATGCAGAGGGTTAGACATAGAACATAATCCTAAGCAACAATCCTCAACAAAAATATGGAAGAGTGAGGAGGTGATAATGTAGAAAAGGTGGAGCCTGAATTAAGGTCTCAAGCTCTATGCGTCATGAATACATTTTTCACCAATTAGCATAAGTCAATTTTTGCTTACATACAGGGACTGTAGGCTATCAAATAACACAAGTAACTTCGTGATTAAATAGGTATTGCAAGCTATCAAATAACACAAGTAAATCTATGTTTACATAGGTACTTCTCACTACTTAGAAGCATACATACAACCACAAGAGAGTGAAACTAGAAGCTTCATAACACAATTTCAGAAGAGGAAAGACACACATGAAATGATATACAAAGGGGGAAAACATACTGCACATTTCTTTGATTGGAATTAACCAAGCTGCTTCATTGATATTTGAAGATGGAGTCCAAATCACCAGTCCATTAGATTTTACAATTGTATGTGCTTGAGCACCTTATGAATAAGAAAATTGAACTAAAGTGGAACTAGTCTCTCTGCAAATAGAGCTCAGAACTTGCAAAACCAGAATTCGGGCCTCTAGAATGAAAAAATTGGGAATCTCAGTTAATTTTTTCATCCACCTATTTATAAAGAGAGGGGGAGCTTTGAACAACAGCTACAAAATATTACAACCAAGCTCTAGCTATTTAGTCGACTAGATGTCTCAACTTGTGAAGGTTTTGCTACCCAAAATGATTATAATCAGATCTGATTCTGTTCTTGAAAATGCAAAAATTACAAAATAATAGACATGAAGAAAACTAAATGATGGTTGAGGAAAACATCTCCCTATCATTCTTGTGATGGTCTTCGATTAGGCCACGTCTTTTCCATGATGTTCCTCTTTAGCTTTTCAACTAGTTCACTTGTCGCTTTCGCCTTAAATGCTTGAATTCCCCATTCTCTGGAGTTGGAAGTGATCAACTGTCAATTTCTTGCCACAATGAAGAAACATAGATTGACCTGTCATTCTTTCATTGCCTTACTATGCAGAGCTCCATGATGAGAAATTAATTTTTGAGTGACCTAAAGACTTCTTCCTGAGTCCAATACCTCCATTTGTCTCACTAAAGATATGCATTGGAGCACAAATATGGCTTGTATCACCTCAAGGCGAACTCAACACTCTTTCCTACAGATTATGGTCCTTGTTTCCTTAACCCAACGATATTTGACAATCACCATCTCTCTTGAGATGCCCTCCTCTATTCCTGCATTCAATCTTGCAGCTGTTGACCCATACATTCTTTAAATCCTTTTACTTCCTTATTGGAGAAATTCCAGATCGAAATATTGATATTGGTGCAGTATTCTAATCCTCTGATTGCTAACCTTCGATATGATGAGCTCCTTCATCTTATCCCTTCCCACATTTCTCACTATAGGACCGAGGGTCATGACCTGTCGCTTATCCTTGAGGTGCTAGAGCATTTTTTATCCTGCCGAGGGTTATTTTTCTTTGATAAGTGCTTAATGCCCTTGATCCTTTCAGCATTTGCAACTATATGCTAGCCCAATATTGGAGCCCCTTATTGGAAGTTTCCAAGTATCAAGTTTTACGAAGTGCCGACATCCTCAACCTCCAATAAGCTGACCTCTGATATGTAAATGCTCTGATATTGTGATGCATCAATATGCCTCACCTCCAATATGTGATTGCCAATATCTTTGGACCTACGATATGCGATCATCAATATATCTGGACCTCCAATATATGATCATCGATATCTCTGGACCTCCGATATGCAATCTCTAATATCAGACCTCTAATATTCCTTCCTAAGGCTTCAATCGTTGAACTTCAGTAGACCATATCTTTTGATCAGGAGCCCATTGTTGGAATTCCACATATCATTGGAAATCTTGTTCAGAGAACTATCCAATGGAGAGGCTCTGATGTAGGCTTTGAGTCCTCCTATGGCTTGGAATATTACTGAAATATTCTCTGCTTATTTATGCTTTGGACAACTTAAAACACATTTTACAGTAAGTGACCACATTGGCTCCAATTGGGGATAGTTCCTTGTTGGCAAGGTGATAAGGAACTATAGAGTAGTACCCTTCACCATTGTGTATGGAGTCAAAAATATTTTGAACTTATAAAACCAAAAAATCTCCATGGATTTGATGGGAGTCCTTTCCACATAATACTGAAATGAAAAACTACAAACTCCAAAAATTGGAAATTAAACACTCACATAGTGAGATTATTTATATACAACTCCTATTTATGCATAAGGCTCAATTCACCCAAGTGAGGTAAAACTTCCAATGATACCAACCCAACATCTAAGTACGAGACCTTATGCCATTGTTCTCCTGAAAGTCAACAACTAAAACAGGCATGCACCACTGCCCCCAAACTCCATGAACCTTCTAGTTGGGCTTGGAATTTATATATATTGTCATGGGCCAAATAAAGATGTTTGAAATATGATTCAAACAGTGGATTCGCCAAGGTGAGAGATATTCAACCCACACTTCCCTTAATCACCCAACAAAAGGAATGTAAAAATTGTCGTATCCAGGAAAAAATATTCTGATTCATTCCCCTGTAATGGCGCAAGAAAGATGTTGCAGATTTTTCTATCTCCTATCACACAATTTTTTCAGAAGATATAGAAGACTCCTAGAGACATCCTCTAGGTTGATAGGAGACCAGTGCCTAGGGAATCCGAGAGAAGTGCTTTTGAATATTATCTAAAAGATTTCTACTACACTCCATATGTTATGTAATTGGTTCAATAGCCCTTCGCGAAGGTAAACTCAAGAAAAGACATAGATCAAAATAAACAATGGTAGATATGGCTAATCTCAAAGAGAAATGTGTTGGTTCTAGTGGCCTACACACAACAATACATATTTTAATATTGTTGTTGTAGTATAGATAAATAGGAGGAAGGAAAGGAAGGAAATCAATGCAGAGGGCTGGACATAGCACATAATCCTAAGCAACAATCCCCAGTAGAATTATGGAAGAGTGAGGAGATGAAAATGCAGAAAAAGTGGAGTGAAAATTAAGGTCTCAAGCTCTATGCCTCGTGAATACATTTGTCACCAATTAGCATAAGTAAATCTATGCTTACATATAGGTACTATAGACTACCAAATAACACAAGTAAATGCGTGGTCACATAGGTACTGCAAGCTATCAAATAACACAAGTAAATCTATGTTTACACGGGTACTTCTCACTACTTAACAACATACATACAACCATAAGAGGGTGAAACCAATAGGTTCATAACATAATTTCAGAAGAGGAAAGGCATACATGAAATGATATAGAAAGGGGAAGATATATTGTGCATTGCTACGATTGGAATCAACCAAACTTCTTCATTAATATTTGAAGATGGATTCCAAATCACTAGTCCATTACATTTAATAATTGTATGTGTCAGAGCATCTTATGAACAAGAAAATTGAACTAAAGTGGAACCACTCTCTCTACAAATAGAGCTCAAAGCTTGCAAAATAATAATTCGGGCCTCTAGAATGCATAAAGTGGGAACCTTGTTTAAGTGTTTCTTCCCTATATTTATAAGGGGAGGGGAAGCTTTGAACAATAGTTACAAAATATCTCAACCGAGATCTGGCTATCTAATCAACTAGATGTCTCAGCGTGTGAAGTTTTTGATGCCCAAAATGATTACAATCTGATTTGATTTCGTTCCTGAAAATGAAAAAATTACAGAATAATAAACATAAAGAAAACTGAATGATGGTTGTGGAAAATATCTCCCTGCCATTCCTGTGATGGCCTTCAATCAGGAAAAATCTTTTCCATGATGTTCCTCTTTATTTATTCGACCAATTCACCTGTCACTTTCGCTTTAACTACATGAATTCCCACTCTCTAGAGCTGGAAGATCAACTGTTGGTTGCTTGCAACAATGCAGAAATAGATATTAACCTGGAATTATTTCATTGCCTGACTATGTGGAGCTCCATGCTGAGAAACTAATGCTTAGGTGGCCTGCACATTGCTTCCTGAGTTCCATACCTCTATTTGTCTCACTAAATATGTGCATCAGATCATAGAGATGACTTGTGTCATGGCAAGGCAGACCTAACACTCTTTCTTGCGAATCATGGTCATTGCTACCTTGACCCAACGATCTTTGACAGTTGCCATTACTCCTGAGACCAACTCCTCTGTTCCTGCATTCAATATTGTAGTTGTTGACCTATACATTCTTTAAAGCCCTGTACTTCCTTATCAGAGAAATTCCAAATCATAATCTTCGCAATGGTGCAGTATTCTAATCTTCCGATTTCTAACCTCTGATATGATGAGCTCCTTCCACTTAACCCTTCCTGCACTTCTCACCATAGGACCAAGGGTCGTGACCTATCTCTTAGCCTTGAGGTGCTAGAGCATTTTTAATCCTACTTGCGGCTATTTTTCCTTTGTTAAGTGCTTAATGCCCTTAGTCATTTGAGTCTTTATGACCATGTGCTTCCCCAATACTGGAGCCCCATTATTGGAAGTTTCCAAGTATCAAGTGTTACAAAGTTCCAACATCCTCAACCTTTGATATGCCGACCTCCGATATGTCGATGCTTGGATATTGTGATGCGTTGATATGCCTGACCTCTTATATGAAATCATCAATATCTCTGGATGTCTGATATACAATCTCCAATATTGGTCCTCTAATATTCCTTCCTAAGGATTCAATCCTTGAACTTTAACAGACCATATCTTTTGATCTGGGAGTCCATTGTTGGACTTCCACAAATCGTTGGAAAGCTTGTTCAGAGCACTATACAATGGAGAGTCTCCAATGTAGGATTTGAGGCCTCCTATGGCATGGAATATGACTGCAAGATTCTATGCTCAATTAAACTTTGGACAAATGGAAACACATTTTGCAATAAGTGACAACACTACCCTCAAGAATGCAACCTTGTTCTAGTTCATGAGTTTAGAAGGAGGTAACATTACTACATGGGGATAGACATAGCAAGCATTCAATACCAAATACAAGGATTATTGAAAAGAAAGAGATACAAGGGATGTAATCTTTAGAATGAACCAAGGGCCAGATGAATCACTGACTATGAGAAAATATTTCAGCTAAGCCATAGGAGGGAAAATAATTTCATTGTTGATATTGATTCATTGATGTTAGTCTTTCTTTGGGGGGGTTAGAGAAGAAATAATGTATATCCTCAATATGTTGGTGAATGGAGATATTTACTAGCTCAATTATGCAGACATCAAAACAATGTTTAATAACCATCTTAGAGCTCCTAGAAAAAGAGGTAGATCTAGCCAAGGTTTGGTAATTCCTTCATCCTCTACTTCAACCATTAAGAATTAAATAGGAGGCATGTTGGAAGATTTTAAAAGTGAAATATTACACACTTTTTCCTGCACATGGACACACTACAAATTAATAAAAAACAAGAGGAAGAGGAAATGGAATTAAAAATATTTTTACATAGATGCACTAAGAGGAAACCTAGAGATGAGTTCCCATTAAATGTTATAGGAATTTCTTTTCTGTAAGAAGAGAACCATTCAAGAGAAAATGGTTCATCTTTGTTAGATTTGAAGGCGGTGTACCAAGGAGAAGAAGGGAGCATGGGGAAACTATTCTTTGTCAACTAGAAGAGTCCAGAAGGCCCCAAACCATATCAAAAAGGTATGAAATATACGTTCTCTTTCAATACAAGTTATAATGAACCATTTCAATCTTGGTATCCACCTAACACCTCACCTTGGTCTATACCTACTCCAATATCCTATCCTCCCCAATGCATCATTTCCCCTTTTCAGCCATACCAACATCAACCTCCTTTTTGGGGTAATCCATCATTAGAGTGGAGGCCTCAGGCAACCCAACCATTTTCCCTAATGCCTCCCCATCCTCAACCTAAACTACCCCAAAAAAATCCACCAAAACAACCACAAATGTTTGCTTAATCAAATATGAACCTCAACATTAAGTAGGTCCAACAAGTCTACAATGGAGAGACATATTTCCTATCTATGTTGTAGAAATCCAATAAATCAACCTCATTTTTGGGACAATACTTCTTAATTCTCGCCCACCTTCTCCAACAGAAAATATTAAAGAAGAGAAGGAATACATCACTCCTCAAGCCAACAAACCTCCCTATCCTAAAATGTTGATCCATATTAAAACATACACCCAGGAAGAAGTCAAACTTTTGGGAGAACTGAAAAACATACGTGTCAAAATTGCCCTCCCACAAACCATCAAATATGTTACTATATACAACATATTCATCACAGAGGAATGTCTTAAGAGGATATGAAGGACAAGGAAATATGCCCCTATTATCAATGCCATAGGGAAACTGGTTGACCTCATGTTGGGGAAGATCATCATCCTAAAGTATTTGGATCCTGGTAGCTCGGTAGTATATGTACAAATTAACAACATTGTAATCCCAAACACCCTCATTGTAGGGCCCAAATTAATGCCATGACCAAGGATACTATTCTCAAGCTTCATCTTCAATGATCCCTAAGGAAAACCACCACAATGCTGCAACTTGCTAACAAATCCATACTGGCACTAGAGGGAATCATTTAGGATGTCATGGTTTCTATTAATTCCTATGAGTACCCTACTAATTTCCTTGTTCTTTAGATTAAAACCAAGTTCAATTGCTATCCTCTTATCCTAGGAAGACCTTGGTTGGCTAGTATTGATGCGTACATTAGTTATAGAGTTGGAAATATGACAATTACAAATGGTCAAGTAAGAAAATAATGTGTACTATACACTCTTGTGTGGGTAGAAGAGGAAGAAGAAGAGGATCTTTATTAGTCATCACCTTACCCCATTTGTACATTAGAAACCAATATTGGTAGTAGGAAATTGGATGAGGACAATCTGATTAACAAATATATGAAAAATAAGTCTATTATTGCCATGAATATTGACAGTCTAAAATAACAATATTTAGGACAACCTTCCTACTCTTAGGACTGCTCATGGTTAGGACAACAATTTGATCTAACCATTTTCGATTAACCAGGGAAATAAAATGTTGTTTCATATCTCTTGTCTATGTTAACCTTGTTCGTAAAAAATGAAGAGATGATAAATGACTAGCTTCTTGATGAGAAACTCTTTGGCATATCATTATTGTCTCCTTGGTTTGCTGATATAGAAAACTTTTTGGTTACTGGAAAATTCCCCCCTAACTTGTATTCAAAGGAAAAGAGAAAAATTTCCAAGCAAAAGAGAAAAAATTTCAAGAAAAGTGCTCCTTATACCTGGATTGGGGGTAACCTTTTCAAGTTGGGAACTGATCAAATTTTAAGAAGATCATAAGGGAATATGAGGTCTATGAAATTCTATCAGCCTATCATGATGGATCCTATGGGGACCATTTTTGTGCTAAGAGGACAATCTACAAAATTCTTCAGGAAATATACTATTGATCTACTCTTCATTGAGATGTACTGAGATACACTACACATTGTGATGAGTGTCATAGGATGGGGAAACCCACTCAGAGGGATTAGATGTCTCTATAGCCACAAGTGAATTTTGACCCATTTGAGAAGTGGGGCATGTACTTCATTTTCCCTGTTGACCCCCCATCTAGATAGAAAAAGTACATCATTATGTGTATATATTATTTGACCAGGTAGGTTGAGGTGAAGGAAGTCAAGGAAGAAACATAAAAAAAAAAAGTAACAAAGTTCTTAAGGGAGAATATTTTTAACAAATGTGGTTTCCCTAGGTAACTAGTGATAGACCAAGGTACTAAATTCACTTATAATTTGGTAGAGAGGATAGTGAGGAAACATCATATCAGACGTAGAAAATCCACCCCATATCACACTTAAGAAAATGGGAAAATGGAGGTGACCAATAGAGTACTCGAAAAAATTCTGACTAAGGTGGTTAACAACAGCAAGAAATATTGGGAATAAAGTTTTGTTAAGACCACTTGGGCCTACAACACTACTTGGTAGACCACCACTAGGTTCACCTGCTTTGAGTTGGTCTATGGAAAGAAAGCCTTATTATCCATTAAGTTTGATTACAATACACTAAGAATGGCATCACAACTTGAGCTAGACATTACTAAATCTCAAGAAGAGAGATTGCAACAACTAAATGAACTTGATGAACTTAGGTTGTAGGCTCTAATGCACACTAAAGTAGTTCAACTAGAAAGGAAAGTTTGGAATATAAGCACATTAAGACTAGAACCTTCCAAGATGGTGATTAGGCCCTCTTGTATGATTCTAGGTTCAATTTTTTCAGAGGAAATATCATGACCAGATGGATGGTATCTTATCTAGTGAAAAAATGTTAGGATAATAGCTCAATTTAGATTTGGAAAATTGATAAAGAACAAATCCCGGTTCTAGTGAATGGCTAGAGATTGAAGTTTTACAAGAAGCCCCTATGAAGGGATAAGTTTGTTAATTCAATAAGAAGAGAATTGAATGTTATTGAGAGAATAAGAGCTCCTAATCCATTCAACCCTAAGGTGAAAGAAGAAAACAAACAAACAAATATAAAAGAGAAAAAAACCTTAGGTGAAAACCTCCCTTGAGGCACCTCAGGTAGGGTCATAGGTTGAAAATCTCCCTGAGGCATACAGTGACTGTGAAGAAAATACAAATAAAAATAAAATATCCCAAGGTGAAAACCTCCCTTGAGGCACATGGGGTAGACCCACTAAGGCTTAAAACCTGCATGAGGAAGCTAGTGGGATTTAGAATAGAAAAAGAGAGGAAAAAAAAAATAAGAAAAATAAAAGATGAAGACACAAAAAAATAATATTTGTTTTATATATTATCATAGTTACGTGGGTACAACATAAATCTAGTAGCATCACAGACAGATCATCCTGCAGTCACTAGCACTCACTTTCGTTAGGATTAGGAAGCTTATCCACATCCTTTTCACTCATTCCCACACTAGTCAATATCTTCCCCCATCATTCCCAGGTGTCAACCATTCGTTGAATCCATTGTACCGAATTTCTACTGGAAAGATCCTATATTGCTACAAGATACCATAGAGCAAAGAAAAAGGATGCAAGGCTGAAATTTTTTTCACCCAAAAGAAAAGAAGACGATACCTAGGAGTCCCTGACACCCATATATCCCATTTTCACCTGCCAATTTCTATTCATCCCTTCTTTGTTCCACTGTTCAACCACAATAATCCAACCTTTCCCTTCTTTTCCACCAATCATAATCATAAAATCCCTCTCCATCACCACAAGTAGAGTCCTCATAAATTATGAAAATTTTTTGAAGGCTCCAATAAGATGAAATGATGAGTCTAAGGAGCTTAAGTAGTTTCTACATGAAAATACACAATCCTATAGTAGTCTTAAAAATCCCAATAGGCCCAAGTATGCATTATGGATAAGAAGAACTATTAATTCCACCATATTTAAAGTACAAAGAAATTAGGCCTGAGAAACTACAGGATCTCTGGTATGCTGCTCAAAGATATTAAAAATTTCTACAACAACATCATTTAGCTACCCACATGAACAATATTTCAGCCCTTTGAACTAGATATCTTTGGATCAAAAACAACAACAATAAAAAGATTACAGAAGGCCTCTAGAAGTAGTAGTAACAAAATAAGAACCTCCAACACATCATCAAAGAAAATAACAACTCAAAGACTTCAGTATCCTCAAATACAACCTCAAAAATTACATCAAAAGCCTCCATAACATCTGGAGGAAAATACCAAAGGTAAGGCCAAGGTATGTAACTCTTAAAACCTCCCCTTTAAACTTATTCTAGCTTGAAGAACATTGAAAGTGTAAGGAAAAGGTTTTATAAGTAAAATTTAGAGACAACAACCTTGGCCAGATCTAGTAGTCAACTTCAGTTTTCTCTAAATGACAACCTACACTTGTGAAAGGAGGCCAAGACAAAAAAAAGAAATAACTCGAGAGGATGGGCCAACATTGTTTACTCATTATGGAATGTGGAGTATGACATGGTAGGTGGGGGGCATCTCACATAGCACGATGAGCCCATCACCTCAAAAAATGACCACTTAATTTAGGTCCCTCCAATTCTATTTTGTATGCACGTCTATTTTAAACACAAAGGAGGCCCCGCCAGTACTATAGGAGGTAGACCTAGCTGAAACATTTCCAAAACAGACCGTTACAAGAAGCTACAAGAACTTGTAGACTATAGCTATAGGAAGTTTATAGATTTCTATAGGAAGTCTAATTATTCCTAAAATAACTATCAACCCATGCGAAACAAAATAAATTGTTAGAAGAAATTTAAGTGAAATTTCTCCTCCACAACATTTGGAATAAGTATTTAAGGAAAATCCCCGATTATCGAAAAGAGGGCACTATGCAATTTTATAGTTTGAATTTCAGTAAGAAAAGTAGTTGAACTAGCCGAGAATTTTCTGAAGAATATAAATAAATTGTTAGAAGAAATTTAAGTGAAATTTCTCCTCCACAACATTTGGAATAAGTATTTAAGGAAAATCCCTGATTATCGAAAAGAGGGCACTATGCAATTTTATAGTTTGAATTTTAGTAAGAAAAGTAGTTGAATTAGCCGAGAATTTTCTCAAGAATATGGTGTGGAATACGAAAGGGGTGCATGTTGTAATTTTTCTTTTCCTCAACATTGTGAAGAATTGTCAACTTTTCTCTGCTACAACAATATCCATTGTACAAGAAAGCTTAGGATCCTGTAGTAGCAAAAAAAATATCTTGCTTCGTTTTGTAAGAAGTATATTAAGATATGGGAGTGGGATATAATAGAAGAGAGCCTACAAACCCCTCCACGATCCATCAACACCTTAAAGTTAGAAACATTTTTGCAAATTGTCAATGGCTATGGTTTTTAAAGAAGTTGAGAGGTTTTGATGATGAAATTGCTCAAGAGTTTTCCTAAAATATCCAACAACCAAAAGGGAATGAAGATATTATTGTGGTTAGAGGACTCATTATCTATATAAATGAACAAATTATCAGTAGGGTCAACACACTCCACAAGGGGGTCAAATGGAACAAAAAAGGGATGCTTGAATCTATTACATCTAAGAAAAAATTGTTCCTTCATAATGAGAAACCCATAGAGGATAAAAATGGAGATAAGGGAAACCCTCCCATACCCTTGGGATGAGGTGGCCTACCATATCATCAAATATATTTCATGTGAGGGAAGGCTCAACATTGTATATGCATATCAATTTAGGATTCTTTTCCAGCTCATATTTCAAGTATATTTACCTACCCAAGAAAGACTCGACATTCCTCATTTCCTCCTTCAATATATAAAAGAAATGAGTAGAAGGTTGAAGGGGGGATCCACGATTATATATCTCACCATGGGTTAATCATATTGATAGTACTAGATTCGTTGGAAAGCCTACAAAACCTTGTCTCTTAGAATGATTTCATCCACATGGATAAATAATTCTTTTTGGAGACCCAATTTCAATTTCAATTGGAGCAAGGGGGGGTAGAAACATTAAAGGAAATTGTAGCAAATGAAAAATAATAAGAAGAATTTGAGATTGAAGAGGAGTAAATAAAGAAAGAATCAAAATAAAAGGTAGGAAAAGATGTAGAAAGACAGAAAAATATATAAGTGAAAACATAGGAAAAGGCATAAATGGTTGAAGAAGGGTTGGCTAAGCTCAATTTGATATAATCAAAAGCTAAAAATACCCAAGATGCTATTGAGACATCATCCAAGACAATAAAGAAGAGAAAAATGGGGGGAAAAGATAGATCAACGACTTCAATATTATCCTCTTCGAGGGGGAGACCTCCTTTACATCACATAAATGAATAATTCTTGAATGTTTCAAATGAACAGACCTCCTTGGTATATATACAAGTCTAAGGGTGCATAACATAATTAGAGACTACATAACAATAATAATGTAATGACACAACAATAACAGTAGTGGGCTTCTATGGGGCATAACAATAACAATATGGGGGTTACATGAGCACAACAATAACAATAGGGGGCTACAATAACAATAATAATAATGGGGCTACACTAGTATTATAGGGACCTAGCATGCCCCTCTCCTTAAAAAAAGTGTTGTCCTCAATGCTTGGGTAGTTCTGGATGCTTCTGCATAAAATTATTATCCTCCCATGTGGAATCTTCACCAGGTAAGTTCTTCCACTTAATGAGATACTGTGAAATTGATTAATTTCATATCTGTTAGGTTCTTGTTTTCATGACTGCTTCAAGCTCCGTTATGATTTTTCCTTCTTTGTCAAGTTCTAGAAATATTGTTTTAACTGGGAACTTGTCATTGATAACCTTGTTTAAGCATGAAACATGGAAAAAAAATTATACACGGGAAGATGTAGGCAACTCCAATTTGTATGCTATAGTACCAATCTTTTCTAACACCTCGTAAGGACCATAGTACTTTGGTGATAATTTATTATCCTTATTAGCTTGCTTGAGGGACATTTGTTTGTATGGTTGTAGCCATAAAAATACCAAGTCTCCTACATCAAAACTTCTTTCATTGCAATGTTGATTGATATGTTTTTTCATTCGATTCTACGCCAAAGTGAGGTTATCCTTTAAGAGTTGGAGAACCTTTTGTTGATGGTCAATGTGATATTCCATTGCTTGAACCTTATATTTTTCCCTTAAAGATGATGTGATGGAGGGTGGATGATATTCATAAAGTGCCATAAATGGGATCATTTTTGTTGCAGTATGGAAGGAATTGTTATACCACCATTCTGCCAAAGGTAACCACTTTACCCATTTTGTATATTTATCAAATACAAAGAAATGAAGATATATTTCCAAACATTTATTCACTATCTCAATTTTTCCATCCGATTGAGGATGATAAGATGAGCTATGAGCTAATTGAGTACCCATACAAGAAAATAATTCCATCCAAAACGTTCCAGTGAAAATGGGATCTTTGTCATTTAAAGTAATATTTGGGTTCCCATATATCTTTTGAATTGTTTCCATAAATGCAATAGCAACTATATTGGCTTTAAATGGATGAGATAATGCACAAAAGTGTGCATATTGGTAAGCCTATCAACTACCACCATGATGACAGTCTTTCCTTCAGACTTGGATAATCCTATGATAAAATCCATTGAGACGTCCTCCCAACATTGACTTGGAATTGCTAAAGGTTGTAATAGACCCACGGTTTTAATTATCTCAATTTTATTTTTTTGGCAAACCAAAAATTCCGCCACAAACTTCTGAATATCAGATTTAAGGCCATTCCAAAAAAATTCCTTCTTGACCCTATGGTAAGTTTTTAAAAATCTTGAGTTCCCTCCTAAGGGTGAGGTATACAATTACAAAAGAATATTTTGTTTGAGTTGGGAATTATTATAGAGATATAAGCCATCTTTGTACCATAATGAATCACTTTTCTAGATAAATGTATCAAATGTATTTAGATCTTTCCCCAACTTTTGAATGAGCGTTCGTACTTCTTCATCATTCTTCCATTCATCCCTTGCTTTAGTTATCCAATCAAGTTGGATAATAGAAATGGCACAAAGCAATGATTCTACATCCACATCCTTTCTTGAGAGTGCATTTGAAAAAACATTTTTCTTCCCTTTTGTGTAGATGATTTCAAAGTCATAACGCAACATGTTGGTGACCAATTTTTACTGCTCTTCTGAAGATAATATTTGTTCCGAAAAGTATTTAAGACTATCATGATCTCTTTTTACCTTGAAGTATATTCCCATTAAGTAAGGTCACCATTTCTTTAGTGCATGTAGTATTTCCAACATTTCCTTCTCATAAATAGGCTTGTGTAAATAATTTCCCTTGATTGGACAAATTTCAAAAGAAATGGGTCTTCCTTCTTGCATTAAAACAACACCAATTCCATTTCCTGATGCATCACATTCAATAATAAAGGTTTTGTCAAGTCTAGTGTAGCTAATACCAGTGCTTGGTACTTTTCCTCTTTAAGATGTTCAAAGGCCTTAGTTGCTTCTAGAGTCCAAGAAAATGCATCTTTCTTCAATAATCTTTTTAGAGGTTTTTTTATTCTCCCGTAACTCTTAACAAACTTGTGATAATACCTTGTCAACCTGAGAAATCCTCGAAGATGATTTAGGGTTGTGGGGATTTTCCATTCCTTAATGGATTTAATTTTGTTAGGGTGTACCTTAACACCCTCATGAGATACAATATGACCCAAATATTCCACCTCCCATACTCCAAAGAAGCATTTGGAGGTTTTTGCATATAATTGTTTTTCCTCCAATAGTTTGAGCAACCTATCAACATGTTGAACATGATCCTTCCAAGGCTTGTTGTAGATTAGTATATCGTCAAAAAATACTAACACAAATTTTCTAGGAAAAGGTTTGAAAATGAAATTCATCAAACCTTGAAATGTGTAAGGTGCATTAGTAAGGCCAAAAGGCATGACCAAAAATTCATAATGACCTTCATGAGTTATGAATGTTGTCTTCAGAATGTTTTCAGTCTTCATTCTAATTTGATGATAACCTTAACGAAGATTCAACTTGGTGAACTAAATTGATCCTTGTAATTCATCGAGCAATTCATCAATGAAAAGAATGGGAAATTTATCTTTAATATTGAGCTTGTTGAGCTCCCTATAATCTAGACACATATGCCATGATCCATCCTTCCTATGCACCAATACTAATAGAGCAAAGAAACAACTTTAACTAGGTTGAATTATATTAAGCTCTAGCATTTCTGTAACCATATGTTCAATTCCACTCTTTTGGGCATAGGTATATCTATAAGGCTTGATGTTTGGAGGAACACTTCCTGGAATCAAGTGAATAGCATGATCATAATCATGAATAGGTGGGACACCTTTGGAAGTCTCAAACACCTTGGAATGATTATCCAATACTTTTTGGATAACTGAAGAAATAGATGATTTTGATGTTTGAACCTCTATTGAGCATAATTGTGCAATTGTGCCTCGTTTCTCTTTCTTCAAAAAATTGGTCATGCCATTAGAGATAATTATCTTCCATGGTTTCCATGTGTTACCCCTTAATTCCATTTCCTTTCCTTCCAAAAAAAATTCATGAAAAAATCTTGAGAATTAAAATTTATTCTCCAAAGATTGTAACCATTGGACTCCTAGTACAACATCAGCACCACCCATTGGAATGGAAAGCATTGAACTATTCAATACATATTCCCCCATTGTTATCTTGATATTATGGTGCTTTCTAGAGGAATTTATAGTTCCTCCATTTGCAACCATCACTTGAAACTTTGGTGTTCGATATAGAAACAAATTTAATTCCTTGAATATCTTACAATGAATAAAATTACGGTTACTACTTGAATCAATCAACACTATTACCTTTTTCTTCTTGATATATACGTCTATCTTGAGAATTTGAGGAGTGACCGTCAATGCATTACAAGATATGGTCAGATTCATTTCTTCTTTCTCTAGGGTTGGTTCCTGGTGTATATCCTCTTCTTTTTATGTTTCATGTTCCTTTGATTCCTCCTCTTCACAATCTATGTAAAATAATTTCTTCTTACCACACTTATGACCTTTAGTGTATTTTCTATCACAAGTATAACAAATCCATTTTTTTATTTTTTCCTCCAATTGTTATGTTGTCAACCTTGTAGTTTGTGGAAGGCTATAAGCAACAACACTTCCCTCTTTATAGTTGTAAGTTGTAGAATTCTTTGTTGCCATAATTTTTCTTTCAACTTTTCTTGCCACCTTGAATGCCTTCTCCAATGAATCAGGTTCCCAAAGTTGAATCTCATGTTGGATGTTATCCTTTAAAGTTCCTATGCAGATGCCAATCCTATGCTCCTCTGGAATATCATTTACATTGATATTCAATATTTGGAAGTCCTCAATGTGCTCCACCATTGAACCCTTTTGTTTGATATTTATCAATTGGCTAAAGAAGGTATTTCTCTGTGTATCCTCATAATGTGCTGCAAAACATTGTCCAAATAATAATTGGTTTACGATAATAGATCTATCGATATGACAAAATTGATTTTGTTCTAAATATAAAAATGCAATGTGTACCTTTTGTGTGTTTGACATATTATGTAGATCAAATAATTTCTCCATCTATAGGACACATGTTACCAGATCCTTGTCATCAAACTTCCTCATATCAATATTTGGAATGTGGCTAGTATTTAACCCACTATTGGAATCTCTAAAATCAAAATTGGTATTACTTTTATCCTCATCATGATTTTCATGGAGTATCTAGTCACCACTAGTGCCCATTTTTTGTAGCAACTTTGTCAAACCTTCCTTCAAATCTTCTAGCTCCCTTTTCATTTATGTTTTTGAACCATCCTTAAAACCTTCCATCTTAACATTTATGCCATCCTTCAAATGATCCATGTCTAATTTTAAACCATTCTTTAATTCGTCCATCTTAGCTTCCATGTCATTTTTGGTTACTCTTTGCAAGAGGGAAATTTGTTGTACTTGGTCTCGTAATTTTGATATATCATGTTGCATTTGTTCCTCTTCTTCATGTGTCATAATAGAGATTTATGGTTGCTTATTAGGTGTCTCCATTTTTTTTACTTTGAGGCATTTTAAAATCAAACAATGATATCTATGCTTCACCATGCCCTTTCAATCACTTCAAGCTGATTTTTCAAACAAACATTATGCAAAATTTAAAACAAAATATACACATTTTTCTTTCTTTTTAGGAGCTCAATATTGAAACTATTGTATATTTATAATTTTGGCTCTTTAAGGTAATAAATTATATAGTTTGTTATCCCTTTGATTCTTATTTCCAATGCCACTAGTTAGACCAAAATTTGATTCTTCAAGATAAATTTATTGCAAATCTCCCACGATGACCTGATTATGGACTAGTTCAGTAGAGTGAACTTGTATGGAATTCCATGTGTCACTGTTTTAGATTTTGGCCCTAAAATTGATACATGAGAAACTAGAATCTGTGTACTTTCTTCTACCTTTTACAAAATTTAAATCCAATTCTTGAAGATAAATTTATGACGATTTCCCTAGGTCATTTGTTTAAGACTGAATTATGCAGCATGCAAAAACCCTAACATATTTGGAGCATATCTCAAAAAATATAGGGAATAAATATTTGAAATTTTTATGCAAATTCCATTGATATTTCAGCTCCATGTGGTTGAAATTTTAGCTTCTTAAGCTTCATATAAAAAACGTTATAGAAAAAATACCAAGATGGAAGCAGCAAAACCCTAGAATCCAAAGCTTTGATACCAAATGTTATGTAACCAGATCACAAAATAGATAGATCAACGACTTAAAAATTAGCCCCTTCCAAGGGGAAACCTCATTTATATCACATAAATGAATAATTCTTGAATGATTCAAATGACTAGACCTCCTTTCTTTATAGGAGTCTAAGGGGTCACAATATAATTATAGCCTACATAACAATAATAATGTAAGGACACAACAATAACAATAGTGGGCTTCTATGGGGAATAACAATAATAATATTGGGGATACATGGGAAAAACAATAAAAATAGGGGGCTATACTAACAATAATAATAAAAGGGAAGCACCAGTATTATAGGTACCTAACAAGACATCATCCAAGACAACATATAAGAGAAAAATGGGGGAAAAAGAGAGAAATCTAGAAGAAAAATTAGAAGAAGTTGTTGTTACCTTAGAACTCTTGAGTACCCCAATGAAGCCGAAAGTGAGCAAACTAATGGAGACTCCTCTTTACTTTAGAAGAAGGAAGAGAAACATAATAAATAAATGAAAACCTTAACCACATTCTCCCACTCTACTCACCATTGAGGAGTCAATTAGCCATAAGGAGGAAGAATCTAAAAAGGAAGAAGAATAAGGATTTGAGATAACCTCCACATCACTGGAGGGAAAAGATCTACATGCTCATGTAGAAGGGTTATGCACTCAAGATATGGTGCTCCCAGAACAACCCATGGTGCCACAAGAATAGAGTGCAAAGTTACAGGAGAAGACTATAGAACCACAAGGGCATAATACAAATCTATAGGAACCTAATCCTAAGCCATACTTCTCTGCCTATTATTCTTGGATTGAAGCAGTGATCCAGGTGGCTCTAGAAATTCTCAAAATTCAAAGATGGCTCTGGAAAAGCTAAAATTTAAAGTTCCTTTTATTGCAATAAAACTAGGATTATATTGAATAGCTCATCATAATATTTCCAACGACGTAGACAACACTGAAATCCAAGTCTGTATGAGAAATTTTTTGTAGTTTGAAGTTTGTACCCAAAAAAAAAAGTCAAAATCAAAAGTCAACTAGACGGTGCCACGTGGCACCCCCACTGGCTACCACATGGCAGCCCAATCATAAGACCAGGTGGACCATAGTAGGTGATGTGGAAATATCACAATTCGACACATGGAATGTAGGTGACAAAATTGGTGTATCATGTGGAACAGTGAGAACTTGCCACATGGCCCAATCACACAGTGCCACATGGCACCTCAAATTAGGCCCAAGTGGCCTTGACATGATGCAACCTACTTTTTTGTCTTATACTCATGGTTTGGGGATTTGTTATAATATGATCATATGTATACCATATATTATATGGTTTAAAAACTACATTAAAACCAAATTTGGGCTTAAAACCATATTAAAACCAATATTGGGAGTCCATGGGTTTTGAACCCAAAACCTCCCTAACAAATAGTGACTTAAAATGATTATTCCAACAATTATGACAATCGTACACTTTGTCTTATTCACCCTCACACTTTTTAATAAAATGCCATTCAAATGGTTCAAAGGGAACCATGGAGAACCATGGAGAATACATGAGAGATGAGGGTACAAGTAGGCAAATGAAGTCATGAATCTCAAGAAGATTCTAGGAATATTGTTAAAGCATCTGTGAGGGAATATTTAAAATAAAATTCTCTATGAGGAATATTTAAGGAATGTTTAAGATTTGCTGGCAAAAATAATTTGAAGGTATCATAACTATGCCAAGTGTATACTCAAATGAATCAGTTTTTCACTAGGAGTCTAATGGCATAGTCCACTCCATCATCTGAGCAGCTGAGTTTCTGTCAGCCCACAAAATAGAATATTTGAGGAATAATTGAGATTCATGGGGAGCTCAGATTTGATCAAGTCAGAAATGGGTCGAACTTACAGTCATATTTCATAGTTTTTCACAAGAAACACAATCGTGCAGGCAATTCCTTCATCCGAGTAGATGATTTTTAGGTCATCTCCAGACTTGGAGTCATAAGACGTATTGTTCCGTGTTTTAATTTTTTTTTTTGAGATGATGATTTGATATTGATATCCTTATTTTCCATTTTTTTGGAGGATCCTTGTATGCCACTTCATGTGAGAGTTTGATATTTTGTCATGCTGAAGGAGAGCTTATATGAGTGAGATTTCTTAGATACGAACGTCTCATAGAGGGACATGCCACTCTAGTCAATGGTTTCTCCCTTATATTGAAAAAGAACGTATCATGTATTCATCATCATCTTGCAACAATTAATGAAGCGGCTTCCCCAATGTTGACACTGGGCCCGAAGATGTAACCCACACTAGGTGAACTCCATTATCAAGTTATGTGTGTTCTTTGATTTAATGGTTTCCTTTATGTTTTATCTTCTTTAAAGTATGCACATATGGTTTCTTAATACTCTTTCACATGCAATTTTGCTAACATCACGTAAGTAAAATATCTTGGTTAATTCTAGTAGCTGAGAGAATCCAAATCACGCAGGGAAGGAACTTCCTATCTAAAATAGACTTATTCTTTAAACTAGAGGCAAAGAGAGGATGAACTTATAGATGGATGAAAATTGCAAAGTCAAAAGGGGTTGAGGACATTGGAATTATGGAGGAAAATATGAAGAAGGTGGGAGAAGAAATGGACAACCTCAGAGTCCATGAATAAAAAATAAGTGATCATTTATCGAATGAAAACAAGAAGTTGAAATCCCAACTACACCAAAAACAAAAGCTGTTACAGGAGTAATAAGACCAAATTTCCACCATGGATAGTCTCTCCATGGAAGTTATACATTACATACACCCTTCAAAAAACTTATTCTTTGTTTTTAAAAGATCAATGGTGATTGTTTCATTTTAGGACATTGGAACAAAAAGGTTCCCTTCCCCTATAGGATATAATAAAATTCATTGTTTTTTGTCTATAATGTAGCATTGAGGATAGAGCCATAATTGTAGAATTTTATATGCATAATATAGTACTTCTTGATATGAATATTTGGGAACAAAATTCTCAATTAGGTGATGTAAAATTAATGGCTCTAGCTTCATGGCCTAACCATGAAGAAATCAGCGCATAAGAGATCAAGAGAATACTAGCCAAGGAGGTAGAAGAATCACTATGGGCCAGGATAGAATTGTCAGCCACACACCTCATCATTGCCAATCACACGATCATAGAATAAAATAATAACATGGAATAAATCTATAAAGAAAGGAAATAATAATAAATCATTCACATTGAATATAGTTTCATATTATTGGGAGAGGAAAGCATGTAGGCATGCCAAAGAATATGTCATACCTTGTCACACAGTTTAAGAATAAGAGAATACCATTCACTAGAAAGGTTGAGGAATGCATTGGCCAAAAAACCTCTATACAAAAGAATCATCCAGAGACTTGGAGTCCACTGGATTAGACTTAATCTCAGTCGTCCATTACTACTGAGCCTATAAGAGCATCAGGATCAGGAAGAAGAAGACAGGGAGTAGACAAAAATTGAGGAGAATGTAGGGTTTCATACAAAAGGGGCTACCACATCTAAAACAATTTGGGATTTAAGGAAATCCATCAAGATAATTAATGAGAAGTAATAAGATGAATAGGTTGGTTAGAGGATTAGCAACAATTTCAATAGGGGGTATGATGGGCCTCCCAAATAGGTACAAATTAAGGCCATCTAACCATCCTTAGGCATATTTAACCTTTCCTTCTACACTTGATAATGTATTTTTCAACTTTAATATGTTCTTAGGATGGTTAAGAGATGATTTCCATATCTTCTATGTCTAATGAATTTATTCTATAGGATATTGAGGATATCTTATGTAGATCATGTAGGAGTTCAACAAGAGAATAATATGGGGCTTGTGCCTTACTAAAGTATAATCAAAACTCGGTTGGCTTAAAAACATTTATCACATCCTTGTAACTGTGAAGTCATCAGAGGGATATATCCTACTCATTAGGGATTTTGGAGGGAAGTAGTTATTTCTTCAAGGAGGTTGACAATCAAGATTTTTTTGTATAAGTAAGGGGCCTTAGTAGCCCAGTAGGGATTCAAAATTTTGGAGAAGATATTCAACAATAGAGAAAGTATTTTTCCCATTATTTCAATATTGTCATGCTTCATGTATGAGCACATTTGTTGATTAACGAAAACCACTCTTTGGTTTCTAATATTATTTTTCTTTAAGGGGCATGAGTTTCCTTGGGTTAGGGCCCAAACGAGGTACTCAATCCCCCTTCTTGTACATTTACTCTCCATGCATTTAAATTAGTCATGGTTTTCTACAAATCTCACCTCTGAAAATGTATTGTATTTGCAAGGTTAATGAATGAGATTCTCTATGATTTTGTTTATGTATCTTGCTTTGATAGACTAAAAAATATTTTCTCTCATGTAGTGATATTCTTCATTTAAAATTCGACTCATCCTTTCTACATTTCACTTTTTTGCATTTAATAGTTTAACAGTTATTTATACACTTTTCTTTTACCAATCAACCATGCATTTTTCTTTTAGTTAAATAATATTGCTTCATATGCATAGTTAGTATTGTTTTGAGGCATTTGGTTCACTTAGAAATCATATTTGCAACCACTATTACACATTTTTGCAATCTTCTAGCAAGTTGATTGCTTCCTAGATGAGCTACAAGAAACTCCATATTAGCATATTCCTTGCATGAACTGATCCATTGGAGGTCCCTAAGCTTGGAAATGATTAATTTACCCTTATACAACATTCCTTCTCCTTCTTTACCCCTCATACCACATGTAGACCTCATAAAAATTCTCAGTTGTTTCTTGTAGAAAAACAGGGTCATCCTATAACAATACACAGATAACCTCATAACACCTCTAGATTTGCACCTAAAAAATGTTTATCATTCCTTAGAACATTTAAACAGTCATTAGAGCCTAGAGATGGAGTTTATAGGTTCATATACCCCTTAGAAAATTGTCACTAGTAGTTGTAGCAAAGTTGTCTTTCTTTTTGTAATTAAGGTTTGTCTTCTTTCAATTGCAAATTGATTTATCATGTATCATAGAATAACCCTGATTTTTCTCCAACATTATTGAAATGATTTGATTTTGTTTCTTGTACGTAAAATAGGTTTTTCCTATCATTTACATTCCCGCAATTAGCATAGATTTATTTCCTAAAAAACAGAGTAGTTTACTTATTGTCATTTACCTTTCTGCAATTAGATTAGGGTTACCTTCTATCATTTTCTTTATATAGATAATAATAGGATTGCTTTCTATTGTTTCCTTTCCTAAAATATAGATTAGATTTATTTGTTTTTCCTTGTCTTTTGGGAATTTCTTGTAGCCTAGACAACAAAAGTGGTCTTTATGCAGTTTACCTTCTCTTTAGTTGCATTAGATCAACAAAATTATAATATATTTCTTGTTTCACATATAATGTTGATACCTCTTAATTTTGTACAAAAATTAGGTTGATAATCAAAGTTGAGACAGTCACGAGTTCCAACATTCTTGTTGTAATACTAAGGACCATCAGTTGGTAAAACAATCTATAAGGATAGGTTGTGATAGTTAGAGTGCAATCTTTGTAATGACCCTAGTCATCATGTAAGGTATATTGATGGTCCTAGTTGCCTTGGACACCTGTATCCATATTGTTATTGTAATTATTTCCTTAGTTACCTTGGTATATTGAAAATAATAAAGGTACCCTTGTCTGTACTAAGCACATGCTTATAGCTCGGAATATTTATAGATACGTGGTTAAAAATATATGAATAACATTTGATGTGTTTTAAGATGTTTTATTAATAATTGCTTCCTTACAAGGCTCGTAAGGTTAGTAGATAAACCTAAGAAATACAATATAACTCTAATATTCATAGGGGTGAGATTGAAGGGATATTATTGGCTTGGAATTAATTAATATTTACAAAATTAAGTGAACATTGGATCATAGTGACTTTAAATCAAAGTATTATAAAGCATTGACCATATATAACATGATATACAAAGTATTAGGATGGGGTTTGCACTGGGATATTACATTTGCATTCTTCCATTTTATAATTTGATCACATAAAAAGAAATTATGGTTTGTGACCTCCCCCTATTATTACTATATAAGAAAATATCCAAGACTTTTCTTCTTGCACACAAATCCCCAAGACCAGATTTAACATAATATTAGATGAGGAAATGCCAATCGCAGGTGAAAACATCCAACCATGGTCCAAAAGATTGAATGCAAACAAAGGTATAGAAAGTAGGAGGGGGGCCATTTTTGGTAGAGGAAGGCACACATATATTTTGAGGGAGGATGAAGAATGAAGGGTGAAGGAGGTCACAAGAAGATATTTACAGGATCTAAGCATAAGGTAGAAAATATATTTTTATCAAGGAGCATAGGCAAATGGAAAATGGCATACCATAGCAACGGAGGGCCAAATGGCAAGGATCTGATTGGCCAAAGAATACAGGGTAATTGTGACGAGGTTAGGAGGATAAAGGGACATCGAGGATTGGTCCAGCAAGGCTAGGTCCTAACTAACCAGGGATAGTTATTGAACAGTAGAAAATATGGAAGTGAGAACCAGGAGGGATGTGGTGAAGGGGAAGGAGCAATAATGGGAGTGAAATAATAAAGGGAGGAATAGAAAAATGGGATAGGAAGAAATGATTAGCATTGGGATCAACATCTGGGTAGCATGGCTCATAAAATTGGCTGCAAAGGAAGAGGCATGAGTTGGAGACTGTATTGTCAACATCACGAGGATTAAAAAAGGATTAGCAACATTAAGGTTAGTAACAACAACCTACAGAGACTTGTAGGTTATATTCTTACTATTTCACACCTACTTGGTTCCTAAATTCCTGGGTTAGTTAGAAGATAATGGATATATTGTGAATATTACAACATCTAGCTAGCATTTTGCATTCATTGACATCGAGTTAATTGAGATGCAACTAGAAGAACTAAAACCTTTCGCATTACTATCTTACTTCTTGGGGAGTTATTCATACATGAGCCCATGGGTCCATACTTTCCTAATATGGTAGCCTGAATAACCTTATCTATTAGAGGGAAAAGTCTTTGTGGACATTATAAATGCACCCAAATAATATTAATAAGCATTCAATACATAGAAATGAGAAAACACAGTAATAACAAGTTGACTTCAACCCTGGGTCAACCTTTATATCAATGCACTAGAAACATGAATTCCCTATTACTGTAAATGAAAATAATGGCCAAGTTTGAGTTGATTGAGGGTGGAAATTATGGGTCTCTAGAATCCCTCATTAGATAAAGGGTAGGAACTAAAGGCTGCCCTAGATTAGCATCCCTTTTGAAGGTTCAAAATTGGAATGTTCAGAATTGGAAATCTTTGGATTCCCAACATTGGGCAGAGTTGTTGAGAAACCTCAAGGTGGAGAAAAATATCTAGATCCCCTAAGAAAAGTAAGGGCAGGGATGTATATCTTTGGAGTCCCTTGCTGGGCAATGGGTGGAGATGTATATCTCTGGAGTCCCTTGTTGACCAAATGGTGGAGATGTGAATCTCTGGAATCCCTTGTTGACCAAGGGGTGGATATATATATCTTTGGAGTCCTTTTCTAACCAAAGGGTGGATATGTATATCTATGGAGTCCCTTTCTAACCAAAGGGTGGAGATGTGAATCTCTAGAGTCCCTTGTTGACCAAAGGATGGAGATGTGTATCTTTGGAGTCCGTTGTTGACCAAAGGGTGGAGATGTGAATCTTTGGAGTCCCTTGTTGACCAAATGGTGGAGACGTGAATCTCTGAAGTACCTTGTTGATTGATGGGTGGAGATGTGTATCTCTGGAGTCCCTTAAGGACTAATGGATGGAGGAGAAACTACCTCTATATTGTCGCGGTTGCAAACACCCTCCAAAATTTTTCCTATGCTTCGTTTTAGTGCCTCCCTTCTAAACCACGATAACTCATCTTGCATTGATCCAGGTACTTGTACTTTCATTGAGCCTCATCCTCGACATCTACGCTTGTGTTTTCTTAATTGGTTTATTTTCTAACCCACAAGCCCATCCCCTCTTTTCATAGTTATTGGCTTGCCTTAGAGAAATGTGCAATTCTTGAGGGAAACTAGGCCTACTCTTAGGAATTGTGCAGTAATGACTGCCAGTGATTCTTGAGCTTAGGAATTGTGTAACACTAGATGGCAGCCATCCTTGAGCTGGGAAATTATGCCAAAATGAGAGCTAGCCTAGAGCCACTAAATACAGAATTTGTGCAGAACCCACTATGCTCAAAAACTGCTCACTGCATGAACTAGAGAGTTACCCTGTTCTTCCTAGAATTGTGCAATCTCTCCAAGCAATGCATGATAGTTTTTCCTTAAAAAAGAAAAATTAGGAAATGAAAAGCATCTCTGAAAAATAGCAATCTACTTTTACCAACTTGAAGGAGGCACTTGAGTTATTTTGGAAATTGACGCCAAGTGTCACTTTTTCCTTGATTTTTGGCATTTGCTTCATAAACCATAAATTGAAAAAATCTATTTAATCGACACTAACAGAGATCATTTACACATTTGATCTTGGAGCTTTGGAATTACCAAGGAGATCAAGGAACCTTTACTGTGATTGTCGTCGCTTTTCTGGGTGATTTTTTAGTTTCTAGTCTTTTGTCACTTTTTCTGTTGCTTTTTGTTGTTTAGCTTGTGAGAGTAATGTTTCACTTGTTTCTTTGAATAAATGTTGGCATTTTATCTTGTTTTAGCTTGTAGGAGTTTTGTTTCAAGTTTTAGATTTCCTTTACCAAGTGTTGCATGTATTTTCCCATATTTGCACCAAAAGTTGGTGTTGCGACAACTCTCTTCACATGCTTCGTTTTCCTTCAGTTTGATATATTCCTACACTTTTTTCACATGCATGAATCAAAACTTAGTTAGATATGCACTCATCATCATACCATCCTTCATATGTTCTTGTTTGCACACTCCCCATGGGAAGATCTGGGCTCCCCTTTCCCGAATATCACACTTCATTACATGCACTGCGTAATCTAGGAGCTCAAGGCCTCTACCTTGGCTTCTGGAATTGCGTAGAGCCTATCCTGGCAGAGATCCAACTACGTAGTTCCAGGAGCCAACCTCCTAGTTTGGCCACTGAAACTATGCAATGCGCAGTCTGTCCCAGCCTTGGCCCAGATTGAATTCCACATTGCACGGTTCTAGTCAGCAAGCTTCCTGAATGACTATTAGGACTACACAATGCATTGTTCCCATAGTCAGCAAGTGACCTCTATCAGCTAGAATTGCACATTCCTTCCCATCATGAGCTTGGTTTGTTGCTTGATCTTGTCTTGAAGTTTCTTTGGTTTTTTAAGCTGACATTTTCTTGCCATGAGTGTCCTCTCTTTCCCACAAGTATAACAGATGTTGAGAATCTCTCAAGTAGTTATAGTTAACATGGAATACAAGAGAGTTGCATCAAAGGAAACCATCATCAGTAGTATTGGGGAATAAGTTGAGAAGATATCAGTTGATCTACCTGTTTATGCAAATACTCAACTATTCATTGAGAAGGGTACAAAGTTAACATGGCAGCAAATCAAAGATACTTTTGCAGAGGACTTCAAGGAATAATTAGAGGACTGAAAAGTTTATATCCATATCCAACATCATTCTTATACAAGGTTGCGTGCACGTACCCCACCTTCCCAAGTGTAGACATTATCAGCTGGATTGTCTCACACAAAAATGGACAGACCATGGCATTGAGAAGTGCTAGCGAGATAGAGCTTGGCACCTTCACAAAAGATAACTTTCAGCAGATGTATCATTTACCCAAACCAGTGAAGGGCATGGAACCATTTTTCTATGCCACCCATAACTTTTTGAACACTAGAGATATCGTCAAGCACTAGGTGAAAGAGCCGTCAAAGTTCAGACACACACCCAAGCATGTTTACAACAAAATGTTTCTCATGAAGGCTTATCAATTCTCAATCATCTTTGCCTGTAGAATATACGGTCAAGAGAACACAAAAACCTTTCTTGAAGGTTGGGTAGTCATACTATACCATTTGGTGAGTGATGGGAAGCCATTAAATTGGTCATATTTGTTGGCTTATCAGTTGAAGATCCATGTGACTAGCGCTTGGAATCCACCCAAGAATAAGCAAGCAAGATTTTACATGTTCACATGCTTACATGTGAAAGTTCATCATGTTATGTAATAAGTTATTTGTAAATAAGTTGAAGAGTCATGAGGGAAGTCAAAGAGTCACAAAGGGGAATGTCAATGGTAGCCCCACCCTCCTTTATAAATAGAACCTCATAAATCATAGAAAAGGGCTTTTGGGAGCCAAGATTTTGGCTAGGCTTAGGCTTAGAAAATGGCTTGGGAGTATTGTGACAAGCCTTGGCTTCTCCATAGCGTAGAGCAAGTATACTTCTTTAGAGGAGAATGTTTTATTGACCGTAATGTTCCATTGTTGGGGCTAGTGGTCGTCAATGATGTATGTATGGATGGAACTTTCACTTCTTATAATAATATCAGAGCTAGCATGCTTTCATGCATATGTTGTTATTGTAGTTGGACTATTTTGGTTTCTTTAGCAATGTATGTTGTTTAACATACACATTTTCTTATGAACTAATTTGTATGCAATTGCACGAATCTTTTTGAATGTGTATTTTTGGATTAACCCATCACTTTAATTTGTGGACTATTCTACATTTTAGCATGTGATGTCATTCAACTCATGTGTTCCTTCCAAGTCACATACAATTACAACCTTCTAATGGGCGCACTTCCTTTTCCCCTCCATGTGTGAGAACCTTCATGGATCGCACTTGATTCTCCATAAGGTTACACACTTTCTCTCACCCAAAGTTATCACACTTACCTCTGCACACATTGCGATAAAGACATTGCATTACCACCCACTGCTTTGACTCCTACTCCAAATGGTTTGAGTTCTAGTTGAGACTTCATATCAGGGAGATCCTCTAAATGTTGGCGCATCCAACACCGTAAACATTTCTGGCATTAGAAGGACAACCAGATGACAAGTTGAGCACTTGAAGTCTATTTTGAATTTTTGCACATATATCATGACTTCTGTCCAAATCATAACCCCGACATGTTTCTCTATCTTTATTGATTTCGATGTGTCAGTGAGCGTTATAGATGAATTTTCCAAATACAAGTTCAATGGTGAGGATGGAACAACGTTGTTCAAGCAGAGAGTTTCTTTTGTTGGCTTTTGTGACATGCATGATGTCCCGTCAGATGACATTGCCTATGGATTGTGCACATTCACGTTCGAAGGGCATGCTAAGTAATGGTGTCACACATTTCCTACAGCCTCTATACACTCTTTTGATGACTTGTTTAAATAACTATGTCATGCTTTATTTCTTTATGACCGTAAATCCCTAAATATAATATATAGATAATTAAAATTGCGAAAATCACCTTCTGAATATCTTTAATATTTTCACTATCAGTTTATTCATTACTATTATGAATTTCCTAAAGATGAAGTTAACTGGGAATTCTTGGATCAAATATTTCAGTATCTTGTTCATGTTTCTGAGAATCCACATGAGTTAGAACCTTTCAAATCTCTCCCAACATACCTCGGTGTTAGATATTCTAAATATGAGATGGACAAGGTTGTTGTCCCAAATAACCCTCCATGCCCTTCTCATCAAACAACACTAGATCCACAGGTCGAGGTGGGAGAAGTTGTGAATCCACCTATTGATCTGTCACCATCTCCTCCCACCCCACCTACTTAGGATTTTTTTGTAGATTTCAATTGTAACTGTGACGATTTTCATGTGGTCTTGTCTCCTCATCCTTTGTTCTTTGGTTCCTTTGATCCTTAGGATTTTGGAGTGTTGTGTTCATTCGTCTTGGATATCGCATGTGACGTTCACAAAGATTAAGTTCTAGACGGTGTTTGTGTTCAACAGCCACCCTACACTATTATGTTTTATGAGTATGTATGGGATTTTGAACAAGAATCTACGGTGAAGGATTACCTCCTTCTATCCGCACCTAATCTTGTTTATCCTTACATCTTCCATGATTATGCCATTTCTACTCCATCTTGTGAAAATTCATTTCTAGATTTTTCTACTTCTAATCATTCACAAAACACATGGGATGCCAGTCTTTCATTCGATTCCGAAGAGGAAAAATATATCTTTCTTGATCTTCCCAATCTCTCATCTTACCTTTCCATAAACATAGAGGGTGAAATTCCTCATTTTTCATCATCCCCTCTTTATGATTCGTTAGATCATGAGGATGTCGTTGTCCATCATCTTGAATTTTTTTATCATGGATTTCTTGATCTTTTCATTGATTCATTTGATCACCATTTTGGTTTTCCTATGGTTGATCTTTCTAAGCCACTAGTCTTTGATGATCCATCTTCTGATGAAGTGGAAACTCCTCAAGCTTTCGAGGAACTTTAGCTCAAGATGATGGTTATGTCAAGTTCTCGTAGCCTTGAGGTTAGTTCCACTAACGATAAAAAAATGTTGAATATTTCCAGGCTCCTCATCACTCTGTTATTCACATTGAAAATCAATATATTTCACAGTTTTTTCATCCTCCACCAAAAGTACACGATCCTATCACGCATGCATTGGAAGAGACATACGTAGCAAGAACTATTGTGGAACATAATTTTTTTTCTATCTTTATGTTTAATCATTTTTCAAGTTTGAAGGTGTGTACATGCTTGTCTTCCACACACAATGTAGTAAGACATCATGATACATTCATAGAGTTCCTTGCATGTGCTTTCTTTTTTTATTTTTCTGTGGATGCATACAAGCTTCGAACATTTTGGTTTACATTGTTTTATCTTTCTTGTGTTTTGGTTTGCTTTCATATCTTTCTTGTCAATCATTCTCTCACCTACATGGGCCAACCAATGCGCTGATGACTGCATTGGAAGTATCACTTTATGTGAGTTGGCCTATTATTTTCTTAGGTTAGGACTAGGAGTAGTGTTTTATTTTCTTGCTTGTTTCTTTATTTTCTTACTCTTTTTTGCTTTGTATTACTTCTTTCTTTCCTTATTTGTTTACTTTTGCACCTGTAGGTTATTTTATGCATGAAACTGTGTTTGGCTTCTTATACAAGCAAGGTGAAATCCAAGAGGACCTTGTACATCTATCAACACTTCGTTATCTGCCTATTCCCTCTCTTAATGTGAATCTTGCATTTCTTCTAGTTGGTGATACCCTGATGGAAAATATGTTCCTTTTAGAGAGAGTCATGGTGAAATCACGAAGCTTGCACTCTTAACTAGTACCATCTACTCTAATCGGTTTTCTATATTCGGTTAACCCTTGTCAACTTATTCAAGTAGAGTAAGGAGAGGGGGAAAACCTTAACAAGTATTTCAAAGGTATATATAAATATCCTTCTCTGAAGAAATGACCTATTCTACTCTCAATAAGTCGAGATCCCTCTTCCGCCTCATGAAATAAATAAGTTCTTATTCACAATTCTTTTAAAAATGAAAAAATAAATAAATAAATAAATAAAGGCAAAAGAGGAGAAATGATTCCTATGTAGAGAGGTGAATAAAGTAACTCTGACGGGGTACTATCTAGGCTCGCTAGTAGCGGAGCAATGCTTTTGTTCCTGAAGTGACTCCATTGGGGTATTGTCCAGGCTTGCTAGCAGCAGATAAACACCATAGATGAGACCAAAACTTTGATAGTCTATATTAATTTTGCATTTATATACCCCTCATCCCTTATAAATTTTGCAAAATACATCTAAGTCATGGAGTCTTTTACACTGTAATTGTAGCATAAGACTAACTGGTATAATTTGATATGGTAAAATTCCTGGACATTTTAATGCCTTTGTGACATGGATTTTCCATGATTCTTTTCCCATTTATTTCACAAGGAAAACTTCACGGATGAAACTTATAATAGGAATGCCAATTTCTTGCACACTCAGATATGAGTTGAATAGTGTCATGTTTTTAGCTCTGTTCCATCATAATACCTCTCATGTATGTACTGTAATAGTAATCGCTCAGTGTAATGGGTTATAATTAGGTATACACTCTATGACCCTTCACACATGATCCGTGCATAAACGAGTGCAGGTATAGTGGCGTATAGAGGCCTCCCTCTGAGGCATGAAATAGGAATTATTTAGAGGTAGTAGTATGAAATGACAATTGTAGGTTTCATTTCCCTCTTGATAGTCCTCTTACGCTGACTCTCTTGGAGGAATTTATAGCATAGCCTTCTAGTCTTGTAAATGCAACGGACAAGTTTCAAATCTATATAACACCATCTAATAGAACAATGATGGTAGGCAAAGCCTCAGCAGAAAGGAGTTGGAAAAATAACATAAGAATGGTCAATTCTAAGACATTCAAGGAATGGTAGTTCACCACAGGAAAAAAAAAATCACAATTACACGTGGGTGTATGTTACTACTAGTTTTAGAGCCCAGGTTCCAACACTGGACCTCGGGGCGAAAAAAATAAACATATGACATTGATATGATGCATGCATGCATAGAGGCTCTATCCTTATGTTAAATCTGAATAGGGGTTTGGTACTAAACTAGTCAATTCATGCCTTGAATTAGACAATTTAGTACCAACTGGCCCTAACTAGCCCTCTGATATGAGCTAATGGCCAAGTCAATACACTTAGGGTTCAATCTACTGAGTTAACTTAGTTTATTCAACTTATTTCAAGTTTTAAAACACTATGTTTTGACCCTTGCAAGGAAAATATACTTTGTAGTCGATTTTAGAAATTTATCAATGGAAGACATGCATTTTTTTAGATTTATTAACAAGGGATATCTAGGACTTGATCTCACAGAGGAAATATTATAAAAAGTGGATAAAATTAATCATGTTCCTTTGACCCCTATAACTTTTTGGAGCAAATAGGAAGTGTGTAAAATGAACATATATCTATCATATACAGTTTTGTGCAATTTACATGGGAAACAATTGTTGATCGTTGCCATAGGATTACCTCTACTCCTTCTTCTGATTAAAATTTCAAATGGATTTGTTGTAAGTTGCACTTCATATCTATTAATGTCTTTACATTTCACATATCACAAAGCTGAAAATGTGAATACCATGTCTGCTCCAAATCCTAATAGTTAATGGGGTATCATCTTGCGATTAATTATGAGTTCAAATTATGCATTGTTGAGCTTAAGTGACCTTGATTACTTGTCTTTCTGAAATTTTGTCTTCCTTGCAATGTAAAAGCTCAAATAAGTTTTCCAAAATCCTTAGATATATCAAGCTTGATTAGCATGAGAGAGGAGTTAACTGTCTTATAGCATGGGTCACTTCAATGGAAATAACAATTCCATCTAATATTTGGTTTCTCCCCAACATAGGTATCTTGTTATTTGGATAGAACCTTATCAAGTAGTGGCTCAAGATGGTTTGCAACAATTGGAAATAATTTTGTGGGATACATTGCATTGAGAGATGGACTTGCATTTGTTTTGATTTTTGGCCAATATTCCTTATGGAATGAGTGCGATAAAAGTTGTGTTAAGTGCTTGTATATTTTTTCTAAAGGATTTGGATTGTTCCACCATTCTTCATTGACCTCCCAACCATTACAACGAATTTCCTTGGAGACATTTCTTTTACCATTGGTTCTACTTCCATCCTAGAAATTCATTGTATAATGGTGATGTTTTGGTTGTTTATGATGAGCTTTTGAATGTTCATTGTGATGTATGATGTGGCTGCTTGCATAAAAATGGAAGACTTGGAAAGGTCTTTGAAGAAAGAGTTAGACTCATCCTTGATCTACTTTTTATCATAGATTTATTCATCATTTTCTACTGTAAGGCTTACGATCTAGTTCCTAATTTGGCAACCCATGGTTTGATTGTGAAATAATTTGGTATTTTTTTTCTTCGAGTGCATTTCCACCTAATTGGATTGTTGGTCTTGCTAATAATTACGATACCTTTCCTTGTTTTTGAGTTTCTTTAGAATTCTTGAGGCCATGATCTCTTCCTGATATTTGTCATAAGTTTTTTATGTTATTTGTTCTATTGAAATGTTTTTGGTATGTCAAGTTGGTGTTTTAATAATCAGAAATTTGAGTGGCTTATAACTTTAGGAATTCTAAAGGGATGCTTGCAATTCCAATCCTTGAACCATGCCCATGGAGGAGAGATAGTTACTTTACAATAATATTTTTATGGAGAAATCAATGGTTCTCAAATCCATTCTTGTTCCTAAGTTATGTTCACCATTGGGCATGGGTGTCTTGTGAGTGTCTTGGAGGGTGGCCAACCCTTTCTTAAAGTACTTGGGGCATTGAAGCAATTGATATAAACTATTTGCTTTCATGCTAGATAAATAGAGACAACCATATATATCAACTACTCAAGGTATTAAGATATTTAATTGAGATATTTCATGCATTCGTTTCCAGTCTTTTAAATACGTTTGAAAGAAAAAGAGCTCACTACTTCAATCATTGTAGGAGCTAAGATCAAATTATCAAAAAAATGCTTATGCAACACATGTTTCTTATTAAGGAGATTTATTTCTATAATGATTTTCATTTAGGTTTTCTACGCTCTATGCCATGGAACTTCTAGTGTTTAAGGCCTATCAGTATCTCTAATTATCTTTTTGGAGGAAAGGGCATGCAACATATATTTTGACTAAAAGTTTGGAATCATTTTCTTGTTTTTAGAAAAAGCTTGAAAAAGGATCTTAGTGTCTTGATGATATTCATATGTTTAGTTTTAGTTGATACATAATGAGAAGATACATTAGAATAGTATACATGGATGGTTTCTAAAAAATTGGTTGTTGTATTGGGCCACTTTGTCAACCATGCCCTTGTGAACATTATTACTGGAAAATAGGGAGAATCGCATAGGACACAACCCATATAATAAGATTTTTCATAGTTAGATTAAAGTGGAAATAAATACACCTATGCATGAAGGAGGAAATACTGCTATGTTCTCATTAGATTGTGCTAATGGATTACTGTGTTGGCCCTAGAGTTCATCAACTAGAGTTCCTTCAACAAAGACCTCTAAGTGAAGCTGATTTTTATGAATGAAGGCATGACCAACATTGTCTTGATTCGAAGTTTCTATGCTAACACATGGTGTAAGACCACTGGATAATGCAAATTAATCTCCTTCAGTGGCTAGTATTTTCATTTTGAAAAAGAGTTGCAAAGCCTCCACACCATATCCATGTTGTCCATAACATGTAATAATCCATGAAAATTTGTCTTGTTTAGGTAATTTGTGAAAGACTTTGCTTGCATATACGTTCCCAATTTTTCATATATCAAGGCACACATTTTACATAAACACATGGTGTGTCAAAAATATATTTTGTTATCTAAACATGAAACGCCTTTCCTTGCTTCATAGCTGCTAGATTATCAAATGTAGCGAACAATGGAAATTACAAACTGTTTTGATTTCAACACCCTAAATTTCATTGGGACAACAATACAAAGGCTTCTTCAACTTGCTTATATCGGGCACATATTACAATATTCCATGATATGATGTCATTGTTATGGATTGTATTGAATACATGAGAAGCATCTCTTATTCTCCCACATTTAGGGTACCTATTCATGAGAGCACTATTGACCAAGACATGAGAGTCTAAATGTAGACTTGATTATTTAGACATGAATGCAAATGACAACCCCTAGCTACGTAAGGGGGTGTGATCATACCAACGTTAATATACTAAATCACATAATAAATCCATAGTTAAGAACATTTAACATCTTTTAGAATAAATAAATGGAAAACCCAAACTATATTCATGCTATGATTTATGCATCCATGTTTTGTAAACTTACTGGTTTATCTTGGCATCATATATACATTTTGATCTATCTATCTACCTAACTGAGTGCACACATTTATGTACCCACATACATAGATTCTAACACCCAAGGAAACCTTAAATACTGGAATTTCAACACCTCTTCCAGGAACTGGTTGAATTGGATTGGAACCAATTGTGGCAAACCAATTTTCAGGGTTTCTGACTTGAACTAGTGATTTAAACCAGTTTGGACTGGGTCTGTCTGGAACTGGTCAAAATTGGTCAGTTTAGCCAGTTTGGTATTGGTGGGTTCATGCAAGTTCAAAAGTTGATTAAGGACAATCAAAATAATTAAATGTGGAATGCTTGCAACATATAAGTGGAAAAATGTGTGTGTGAGTGGATATGCTTAATCCATACATTGGTTTCATCTATGGAAATTGGAAAGTATCAATGAAATATTGCATCGTGTTTAAGACTTTTATAATGGACTTTTGCTAATAACTTATGAGGGAACTTTCCATGTAGCTATCGTGTTTTGAGAACACCAAGGATGGTGTTCCCCTTAAGAGGTAGGGGTTGTAACGACCCCAATCATCCTACAAGGTATATCGATGATCTTAGTTTCCTTAGATACATACACCCATGTGGTTATTGTAATTATTTCATTATTTACCTCGGTATATTAAAAGTACTAAAGGTGTCATTGCCTTGAATACGAACATGATTATAGCTCGAAATATTTATAGATACATGGTTAAAAATATATGAATAACAAGTGATGTGTTTTAAGATGTTTTATTCATAATCACTTCCTTATAAGGATGGTAAGGCTAGTATATAAAACTAAGAAATACAGTATAACTCTAATATTCATGGGGCTGAGATTGAAGGGTTGGTATTAGCTTGGCATTAGTTAATGATTCCCAAATTAAGTGAAAATTGTTTGTTAGCTCCCTATGTTATTAATGTATAAGAAATACTCAAGAATTCACTTCTTACACACAAATTCCCAACTATATTTAGTATAACATTAGACGAGGAAATGCCAATCATGCGTGCAAACATCCAACCACAGTCCAAAATATTGAATGCAAATAGAGGTATACAAAGTACGAGGGGGGGCTTCTTTGGAAGAGGAAAGTGCACAAATATTTCTAGGGAGGATGAACAATGGATGGTGAAGGAGGTCACAATAAGATATTTATAGGATCTGAGCACAGGGTAAATGAGATATTTCAACCAGGGAGCCTAAGCATATGAAAAATTGTAGACCAAGGAAAAGGAGGTCCAATTGGCAGGGATTCATTTTCCAAAGAATACAGGGTAACAATGACGTGGTTGGGAGGACAAAGGGACATTTATGATTGGTCCAACAGGGCGCAAACCCTAACTAACTAGGGATAGCCGACAAATAATAGAAAAGATGGAAGTGAGAACTAGGAGAGACACAGTGAAGGGGAGGGAGAAATAATTGTAGTGTAGTAAGAAAGGAAGGAAAAAAATAGTGGGATAGCAAGAAATTGTTATAATTGGGATCAACATATTCGTAGCATGGCTCGGGAAATTGGATGCAAAGGAAGAGGCATGAGTTGGAGGCTGCGTGGTCGAATTCATGAGAGATGAAAAAGGACCTACAACCTCGAGGTTAGTAACAATAACCTATAAGTATTTGTAGGTTATATTATTATTGTTTCACACCTACCTGGTGCTTGAATACTAGGGCTAGTTAGCAAGCAGTGGATATATTGTGAATATTACAACATCTAGGTAGAAAATTACATTAATTGACACTAAGTTAACTAAGTTAACTGAGATGCACTTAGAAGAACTAAAACCCATCTCATCGTTACTACTTGAGGGGATATTCATACTTGAGCATATAAGTCCACACTTGGCTAATATGGTAGGCTAAATATCCTTATTCCTTAGAGGGAAAAGTCTCTACGGAAAATATAAATACACCTGGATAAGACTAATAAGCATCCAATACATAGAAATGATAAAACATAGTAATAACGAGTTGACTTTGAACCTCGGTAAACCGTTACATCAATGCACCATAAACATGAATTCCCTATTATTTTAAATGAAAATAATGGTTAAGCTTGAGTTGATTGAGGGTGGAGATTATTCGTCTTTGGAATACCTAGTTGGATAAAGGGTAGGAACGATAGGCTTCCCTAGATCAACTTCTCTTTTGAAGGTTTAGAATTGGAATGTTCAGAATTGGAAAACTATGGATTCTAAGCATTGGGTGGAGTTATTGAGCAACCTCAAGGTGGAGACAAATCTCTAGATCCCCTGAGAAAAGTAAGTGTTGGGATGTATATCTCTAGAGTCCCTTGTTGACCAATGGATGGAATGTATATATGTATATTCCCTTATTGACCAAAGGTTGGAGATGCCAATCTATGGAGTCCCTTGTTGACCAAAGGGTGGATATGTATATATCTAGAGACCCTTGCTGACCAAAGGGTGGAGATGTATATCTCTGGAGTCCCTTTTTAACCAAATGGTGGAAATGTGAATCTATGGAGTCCCTTGTTAACCAAGGAGTGGATATGTATATCTATGGAGTCCCTTGTTGGCCAAAGGGGGGAGATGTGAATCTATGGAGTCCCTTGTTGACTAAAGGGTGGAGATTTGAATCTTTGATGTCTCTTATTGATCAATGGGTGGATATGTGTATCTCTAGAGTCCCTTATGGACTGATAGGTGGAGGAAAAAATACCTATGGAATCCTTGTATTAGTCTAAAACCAAAATTAAATATGCAGGGTGGAGGGGAACAAACCTCTAGAACCCTTGACCTAAACATTGGGATAGGTTTCATAATATAGGGGGTGGAAATTTCACATTTGGAGGTTGTCAATGGTTGGGATAAAAACCGTGAAGCCTGTCCCTATGCCCATCCTGAGGTATCTCAATAAATATGATACCTAAAACTCATTCAAGACGATGCTCTACAAAACAAGGTTACCAAATGGCAAGCAATACCTAAATTTCAGGACCTATTGAAGCCATATGTAAGCATTTATCATGTTGTATATTTGACCATTGTGGCAAAAATTGCAGTGAGGACCATGTTTTACGTTCAGGTATGGGTCTGTAATCTTCAACTCTGATGTACATCTAGATCCCATATATATATACGTTGAACGACCTACACAGGAGACAATAGACTTGAAGCAAGGCATTAGGTCCCCTTAAGACTAGGTCACCAAATTTACAGTAGTGGTGCCTGACACTTGAAGGAATTCATGGTATCAGAATAGTACATGATGTTGCAAGTTCAGTTGAATTTTGTACCAGCCTTGGACATGTTCCTATCTATTGGTATATAATTTGACAATGACATACTTGGATGGACTCAACTATCATTTATAAAGTTTACATTATATGTACATGCCCTCTTTAATGGTTATGTACACCGTAATGGTTATAGGTTGACTGATATCATCCTCTAAGTTTTCAATCTCGAATTTCACAAATACTCAAGTCATATTAGCCACTTTGATATCTAATTGCTTCATCTGATTTCAGGTTTCACTCAAACAGAGTAGAATTTCCTGTTGTTCCTCTTTAAATATCTCCATAAGAACTTGACACATAATAATATATCCATGAATTGAATATATTTGGTATTTCGAGTCTTTGTTGTTCTAGGGTCTGATATCCATTTTCCCATTTGTGAAACAACTTCATTGGAAATGAACCAAAATTCTACCCTAACTTCCTCCTCAGCCTTCTCTATCTCTTGTATCATGGATAGGGGAGTTCTGGTATAGTAGATTTATGCAAAGGTATTAATTTATTTTTGTGTCCTAGATGTGGAGGGCTTTGACCCCTTCCATCTACATTTTTGTTGATGATAACCTCTTCCCCCTGTCATGGAAATGGAATGGGAGAAGGGGTGACTTACAAAGACCAAAGAAGTCCTAACATATTTTAACAATGTCAACACTTTATACCAAACTGAACTATTTCTAAAAATATAAACAAATTGGAACCTATCTAAATAACCCTTTCTAATTTCCATTGTAATTTTGGTGACCTTAAGTAAATTAGGACCACAACCAACATTGTTTGGAACACCTCTTCCAATGATGATTGGGAAAACACTTCGAGATACAATTACCAAGACCATAAGTAGGTAGTGGGATATATAGCATCTCACCTAAAACTTGAAGACTGTAAGTGTTGTTGTCCATCATACACTAATAACCAAAGTAAATACCTAGAGAAAGGAGCTATCACTAAAAATGAAAATAAAAGAAACTATTCCACAATAGGAGACTATAGAACCACACTACAAAAGTATTTACACACCTGGAAAGCGAAAGTTGGTTTCCAACCAAGATGAGCAATCTTTCCCCATAGTCCTACCTTGACATGCAAGGAGTTAAGTCAAAATATAATTCTTACAACAAGATAAAGACTGAGAGCATGGAATTTACTAAAATTAGAAACTGTAATGTAAATAGGAAACAAAAAAGGAAACAAAAATATGACCTAAGTTATAACCTCACTACTAGACCATGAGTTGTCATTCTGGAAGAGTTTATGCTTCTCATGGCTTAGCATGGGCTTTGAGCTCCTTGTCCTGCATCCAAAGTGTTGATTACCATACCTTTGAGCCCAATTGTTGAGATGATGAAATGGTGTTATTGAATAATTGTTGCAATCACCTTGAATGTTCAGGGTGGTGGATTAAGTGATAACCATGTTACATTGAATGCTCGCCATAACAATCTCATGAAAAGACCCTTCCCACCTCCTTTGCAATTGACCATATCTTTCTATCATAATGACACAAATAGGACACCCACCGTGGGTATGTAGGTTTTCATAGTTAGTGATTATGGTGCTTGAAATTTATGGATATTGAGTTGTGTGTGAGTTTTGAAATGCCCACGTTTTGAGTGGACACTCCACCCACCATTAGGGACAAACAAAGTTATGAAAAATATAGAAAAGAGTGTTGGGGTAAGATTAAATATGACCTAATATTTCAAATAGTCATTCAAAAAGATCAATCAAATAAATCAATTGATCAATATTAATAATAAATTGGGATACGCAATTAAGCAGCAGCATCATCATCATCATCATCATCATCATCATTATTATTATTATTATTATTATTATTATTGGGAATCGATAACTAGAACATTCAATCACTACTGCTATTAAGGATCACATAGCTTTGCTACCAAGAAAACCCATAGGTCTAATACTGTAGCCCATAAACCATACCAAACAAGACCAACTAGGATTCTAAGAGAAATATTTTATTATTAATACACATATACTTCAAGTTTATTTTATTTTATAGATTTTTATCATCAAATTTCTTATACTTTAATTCTACTTTAATACTTTTTTCCTTGCTTTGAATTTTGATATTTATTAATATTATTTACAACTCACCTTATTCTTTTAATCTTTTTTTTTTCTTTCTTTTCACCTTCAATTTGTCTCATACAATTTTGAAAAAATGATAATTCATACTAATAAAGTAATTTAATCTCTCCTTTCCCTCTTTACCATGTTCATACCCTATTTTATTCTAACTTTAAAGATATGTTATTATTATTATTAATGTCTTTTTTGACTCATTTTGATATCCCAGTTTATTATTGATTATTTTATTTTGTCATATGTTTTAAATTTTAAAATATATTTTTTACTTAATATTCTTTTCTATCTTTTTCATATATATTTTGTGTGTAATATTTGTCTCAATTTATATTAATAGTAAAAAATAGAGGGTAATTACAATTGATGTTGTTTGAAAACCATGTTGACCTAGTCAGAAGACCAATAACTTCCTTACAAAAGAACGAAAACATAGTCTAACAACTTTACACAATGTTTGACTTTAAAACACCAAAATATCAGGAGATTATTGCTAAATAAACATTACATGACACACTGAGAATAGAGGTCTGACATAGACAACAATGACAAAACATATACATAAATGTAGCTGACTATGACACCATAAGGATGAGAGTCCAAACATTCGATAGTAAACATAAACAATTATGGATTCGGTCATCGAAGATAATCATCAGGAGATCTAGAGAAGGAGGTACAGTAGCCATGTTGAGTGGAGTAGCATTAATGACCACCTCCCCATTTTGAGGTGCCTCTAAGTCAGTATCAGAATATGAAATTATGTAATGTGCCATTTTGTTTAGACGAACCACTATTTCATCCATATCATAGCGAATGTCCCATAGGATCCTCTTTATTTCCTCTTGACCAATGAATAACTTATAGTTGTCCACCTATTTATCTTGAAACACCATGTGAAGGAGATTCACGATATTCCCATGAGTTGAAATTAAGTGGAGAAAGTATAATCATATCT
Organism: Pinus taeda; assembly: GCA_000404065.3. Classification (NCBI taxonomy): domain Eukaryota; kingdom Viridiplantae; phylum Streptophyta; class Pinopsida; order Pinales; family Pinaceae; genus Pinus; species Pinus taeda. The sequence continues at coordinate 429,492 of APFE030691119.1, read as the reverse complement.
TCCTCCATTTACCTGGATTGGGTACCCAATTGGTGTTGACACTACATACAACTTTTGAATCTGACTAGTACAAGCATTCTCAAAATTCCTTTGCTTCAAGAGTGTGGATTTCCTTTCGAATTTCGAAAGGCATATATTCGAAAAGGTTTGCAACTGATTCCCAACCAAAAAGCCGATGATGCCTAGAGGAGGATGCCCTCGGTATGCCGCCTCTTTGACTGAGCAAATGTTGGCGCGGTGCCACATTAGAGTAGGACCTGCAAGAAATCGCAACAAGCATAAATTTTCACAACCCATTGGTTTGACGATAAACCACTATAGACCCAAATCGAACAACTATGAGCCTACATACCATGTAAGGAGTGATGGAGGGATCAGAGAAAGCAATTGATAAATCAAGGCTAATATCGATGAGGTATCTACGCTTGACTGTGCCCAAACCAAAATAAGAGTTGTAGTCGCTACAAAATAAACCAGACGAAGTGTTAAACTTGTGTAATTTTCAAATTATCACTAATGTAATTGGAATATTGATTAAAACCAAACCTAAAAGGAACCATTATATCAGACTCCAACAACCAAGACTGGGAAATTAAAGGATATTCCAGATGGCTCGATAGATTGAATATATGTGGAGGGAAAAACAACAACTAACTCGAAGGAGGGACTAGACAAGGAATTGTGTAGGAAGCATAGAATAAACATTGGTGACCATCTCTTAAATCCTTGAGATGTTTTGGAAAATTACTTGCCACAATGCTACAAGGAAAAAAAAACACTTGAAAAAACACACACCAATAACCTTTCCTATAGTTACGATGGAGAGGGACTGGGAAATAAGAGACAAGGAAATCACTGTCGTAGCCCGATTGCAAGAGAGCTCCCGTGTTAAAATCCCACAAAGGGCCATTAATGAACATAAGCAAGTGAAAGAACAGAGAAAGAAACAGATGTCCGGGGCGAACACAAAACAATAAATAAACGATAGTCACCACCTAGAGTACACGATGTTAGTCTGCCACCTTGAGCTTTCTAGCAAAACAAGATACAAGGATATTAACCAACATCTGTATACAAGGGACATGAAGCAATGGTGAGAGTAGTTAGCCTGAAGACATCATGTGTTTTTTCTCCCTAGGACCCTCCATCCCAATACCTTGTATGATGAAAGAATTAAAGCTTCACGATCGGTTGTCATATAGCATTTGGGCCACATCCAATTGCCCTAATGCTTGCAACACCTCCATATATGCAACAATGAAGTAGATGAAATGACATGACAGCGAAAGTAACCCTAATGCATTGACCTTCATTAATACAAATTTAATGTCATCACCCTCACATACTAAGACAAGAATGTGGGAATTTACTCTCCACCACACGTTGTTTATAATAAGCCAAGTAGAAATCATGGCTTACACTTCAAAGGCTGCCTCCAACCTAACCAAACAAACCCATTGCATACCACTCATTATGGGAAAAGAGAGATGACTACCAAAATCTATTAATTTGTAAAATTCCAACAAACAATTTCCAAGAAACAAATAATTTTCAAATATTACTAACTATAAATAAACTATTCATTAAAAATGTTTTAAAACTCACATGCCATTCAATTTCCAAAAACACCAAACAACACAATTATCGTTAATAAAATAATATACCAATTTATATAAATAAAATGTATTGTGACTCCAAACAACATAATTACCATAATAAAATAATATAACATTGACATATTTCATTAAAATTAGAAATATTTTATTACAAGAACAACAACAAAATTAAACTTTGGTTATTTAAAAATTCTGGATCCATTATTTAATTTTAAATTTAATGAAATAGGTATATAAATAAAATGCATTGTGATCATAAATATACAAATTACTATAACCAATCATGTAATAATACAAAATACTATAACCAATTTGAGTAATGTTATAAGGTTGTGGGATTTAATACACTTTAAATGTGCAGTATAAAGTTTGCATTTTTCAAATTTTAAAAACTATATTTATTCAATATAATATAGGTTTTCTATTCAAATTATTTCTAAAATTTTATTTTTATCAAAAAATTAATGAAACAAAAGATTCACAAAGAACATAGTTCCACATTATTTTCTGATTTTTCAAATTACACATCATTTCGAGCCCTTAGAATCAGTGAAACATAAAGAATTATAGCATTAAAACTTTAGGATATAAAACTATATCAAATACCCAAATTTCTTACTTAGAACCTTCCCCAAATATAATTCAATTTTAAATATTTTTTAAGTTGCACTTCTCTATTTTTCCACATAACTTTAACATATTTTGGTCAAAACTTCCTTTTTTTTCCTTTTTCATGGTCACTCGTGGAAAAGCATAGTAAAATCATTTTATATCGTTCATCCTTTGCATCTATTAAGAGTGGGGTCCTCCAATCAAGTTGTAAAGACAAAGATGTGTGACAAATGTGTTTCCCTTCATTGGTACAACCATTACTTTTACAGAGTCCTCAGGGTTGATCCTTCTATTATTTAAAAAATTGGGCATTCTTAAAAGATATTTCAAATAATTAGTTTGATAAAAAAAATAGTTTTTAAATATGATTTTTTGAAAAGTTTTTTTTTAAGATTTAATTTGTTTAAGATTTGATAGGGATTTTTTGAAATCACAAGTTTGATGGGTGAACTCTTCACAATCGAAGTGTTTTAAAGGCTTTTGAAGGTGCTAAATCCATATTTGTAGTCAAAAAAATAAGTTTAAACACAAAACAAGATTTGGCCACAAATTTGTTCGATTGATTTCGACCAAAAAGTCTAAAAAATCACACTCTTAAAAATTGCAATTAAAGACTACTTCATTTGATAAATACCACCTAGAAAAATTATACTATAACCTTTTGAAAAAGAAACAATATCCTATAAACTTTATAAAAAGATTGAGGTGATGGATTTTTGTGTTCTTTGGGTGTCATGCTCACTTAGTATTTTTTCTTTTTCCATCATTTTGTAAATAATCCCAACCATGAATTATTTTACTTTATTATTTATTTATTTATATAATTATTAAAAATAACATATTTTATAAATTATAAAATGAGATTAATGATTGCTATGTTTACATAATATTTGTACTAGATAGATTTAGTTGAAAATATAGCTTCTTCTTGGCTTAACCACAAAATATAATCCCAAAAGCGTGGAAAAAATTGAAAATGTGAAAACTTTACTAATTAAACTAATTTTCAAAATTTTTATTTTCTATATAATACTACCTAACCACCCACAAGGGATTTGAACTAATGACCTATCACAAAGAGTGCCTTAACAGTACACCCAATCACCCTCAATCCAAAACCCTATGGGCAACTAATCCTCAAAATTACAATTTATATAAAATATTAAATATAATAAAAAATAATAAAAATATATATATTTTATTGGTATATAATTAATTTGA